>PVKE010017282.1:0-18848 GCA_004027555.1 Craseonycteris thonglongyai
AAAAAATGCTCCACTTCACTAGCAATTAGGGAGATGCAAATAAAAACCACATTGAGATACCATCTTACACCTGTTAGAATGGCTATAATCAACAAGACAAGGGATAACAAGTGCTGGAGAGGCTGTGGACAAAAAGGAACTCTCATACACTGCTGGTGGGAATGGAAACTGGTACAACCACTATGGAAAGCTGTATGGAGATTCCTGGAAACATTAGGAATGGAATTACCATATGACCCAGCCATCCCTCTACTGGGTTTCTACCAAAAAAACCTGAAAACTTCAATCTGCAAAGATGTCTGTACCCACATGTTCATCACAGCACTGTTCACAGTGGCCAGAACAGAGAAACAACCAAAATGCCCTTTGATAGATAAGGAAGTTGTGGTACATTTACACAATGGAATACTACTCAGTGATAAGAAATGATGAAATACAGTCATTTGTGACAACATGGATGGACCTAGAGACCATCTTATTAAGCAAAATAAGTCACACTAAAAGAATCAGGAAACATATGACCTCACTTATAGGTGGAATATAAAACTGAAAGTAACAAAGACACAAAGTCCTATGGACACACTCAATAGCTGGATGATTACCTGAGGGAAGGGGAGGAGGGAAAAAGGAGAGTGGGGAGGGGAGGTGGGAGTGGGCACCAGCCTTATGGACACACTCAATAGTTTGGTGGTTACCTGGAGAGGGGGGAGGAAGGGGGAGGGAGAGTTGTGGGGAGGTGGGAGTGGGCACCGGATATATGGTGGTGGAGGGGGTACTGATTCTGGGTGGTGAGCATATAATGCGATGCATAGGTGATGTGATGTGGATTTGTACATCCGGAAACTATCTAATTGTTACCAATCAATGTCACCCCAATAAATTTAATAATAAAATTTTAAAAATAAATAAAATAAAATAAAATAGAATTAAACATTTTCAGAACTGAAATGCCTCTGAGAAAACGTCAGTCATTTGAAATACTGTTTGTAACACATCGTGATATTTTTCTTCATTTTTAACTAACTATAACATCATAGAAACTACAATACAGTTAACAGAAACTGAACATATACTTCTTGAGGTATTTTTCTAAATCTTCAGCACCAGGATCTGCTGATCGAAGCACAAACCAAAGCCTTGTTTCCCAGTTGGCCCTGCCCACTAAGGCCTCTTTGCAGAAAAGAGTTCTGGAAAAAGTCAGTTAGATTGATTTTTTTATCAGCCTGAGTATGTGTGTGTGTGCTTTAGAAGTAAGAGGCATTATAGGGAGTATTCTTTTTAGTTGCTTCTTTTTTTTTTTTTTTTAAGATTTATTTTATTGATTTTTGACAGAGAGAAACAGACAAAGAGAGACAGAGAGAAGGGGGAGGGCCCAGAACAGTCTTCATAGTTGACATTAGTTTTCTGTATAGTTTCGCTCCACAGGCGGGCACAAGGCTGAGCAGGGCAGGAACTGGGCCGGGAGCCTCCCACATAGTTCCCGGCAAGAACTGAACTGGGGGCACTCCCCAGTTCAGCATGTGGGTCCGCATGGGCCGGGACCGGGATTCGATCCTGGGTCCTCGGGGCTTCAAAGCGAGCGCTTTACCCGCTGAGCCATCCCAGCTTTCCCTTTAGTTGCTTCTTGCATGCTTTTCCACTTAAGGATTTTTGGTATCTACCTCCCTAGGAATTTCTGGTCTATCCTTTATGATCCAATAAGATTGAAGTTCCATGCCCCTCTACACGTGGCATTCCTCTCTATTGCTGAGGCTCTTTGTGTTCTGGCTAAATCTTTCAGATTCCTTATTTTCAGCCTCACAGTCACTTTCATCAGAAATATTTCCTGGACCCATCTCAGACTGGCATCAGTTTCTCTTTCTTTCTTTCTTTCTTTCCTTCTTTTTTTCTTTCTTTCCTTCTTTCTTTCTTTGGTCTCATAGAGGCTTTTGTGTGAAGAAAACAATACTTTTAGAGTAGCTTGTGTTATCATAATTCTACATTGAAAACCTTGCTTTTCTTAAAGCTTTTAAACACAATGCAAACATCTAGTAAATTTAAATAAATTTTTTTAAAGATATGTTTTATTGTTTTTAAGAGAAGGTGAGCCAGCAAGAGAGAGAAGGGAGAGGCTCAGAGAAGTCTCCATAGTTGTACTTCATTAGTTGTAATGTAGTTTCATTCCACACAGGTAGATATAGGGCCACACAGGGTGGAAACTAAACTGGGGGACTCCTGCATGGGAAGCGAGAACATTTACTGCCATCTCAGTAGTTACCAGTTGTGCCACAGTTCAGCATATGGCTTTGCATGAGCTGGGGTTGGGATTCGATCCCCAGACCTCACAGTTGCGAGGCAAGCACTCAACCTACTGAGCTATCCCAGCACCCCCAAGAATTTTTAGATTGAAATTAAGCAGGTTATGCTTGTTTATTAAGCTAGCTTATACATTTTACAAACACAGTGTGCATAATTGTTTTGATACTATATGTAAACGTAGTTAAATTATATTTTAAATGGATATAACTCAACAAATGAATATTTTAATCCAATAATTTGAATGTTCCTAAATATATAAACCCATTTTTCAGAACTGGTTACTTACTACCTACAATATATCCACCTACATGTCATATATTATAGCTGTCCTCAAAAATCCTGAGCACCTAAGAAAGCAGGCATAAAATCACCATAAACAAAATCATCTTAAACACAGAAACAACTATAATAAAGCTGGTAATAAACTTATAAATTCACAAGTGATTCTCTTAAGCACTTTAATAACTTAAAACCACAACTCATGAATTCAGTTCATCAGATTATCTTAAGTATTGAAAATTGACTACAAATATAAATGGGGCAAACCCCTTTTTGTCTACTATGTGAGGTGCTTTTAAGCATCTTAAATATAAAGCAGTAAAATAATTTTGTTACATTTGCATAGAAACAAGTATGCCCAAATCAATAATAACATTTATTTTTTGGTCATCTATATGTTTATTTTTTTTTATAGTCTCAGGCTTGCAAAGTCCTTTACTTAACTACGTCAAATAGTCACCTTTTCAGGCCCACTAGAGTAGCTGAGAATATAGAGTCCTTGGTCAGAGATTTGATACCAATGCTATGGATGTGGGGTTACTGATCATTAGTCATTGAATTAATGCCTGGAACATATGAACCAATACAGAGCATATTCCAAGAAGATTCATGTCAGGTTTACAGGGATCTCATTTGTAGGGATTCTGCTATGTCCATGGAGACCCGCTTGAATATCAACTTAGCTTGTTAAAGAAAGCTTGGCCTTTTCAGTTTCACCTTACCCATACTTTATTGTGATACTTATATCACTTGATTTGGATGGAGGAAGCTATAACAAACACCAAAATATCATTGTGTCCTGCTTGGAATAAAAAGGAGTTGTGCAAGTTTGCAAACTCCATTGCTTTCATAACAACCATTATTTAAGCTAGGCAAAGTAGGAAGTGAGAGAGTATCAATGGAGTAAGTCTAGTGAAGCCATGTGCATTAGCTTCCTAGAATTGCTGCAACAAAACTCCACAAAAATGGGTTGCTTACTATCTCCCAGTTCTGGAGCCTGGAAGTTCAAAATCAAGGTGTCAGCAGGGCCCTGCGCTCTCTGACACCTGTAGGGAACAATCCTCCCTTGCCACCTCCTAGCTTCTGGTGGTTAGCTGGTGATCTTAGGCATTCCATGACTTATAGATATGCATCACTATAATCTCCATCTCCACATGAAGTCCTCCCCATGTCTCTCTCTTCAAATGGCATTCTTTTTAAAGATTTATTTTATTGATTTTTGACAGAGAGAAACAGAGACAGAGAGAGACAGAGAGAAGGGGGAGGGCCCAGAGCAGTCTCCATAGTTGACATTAGTTTTCCATATGGTTTCACTCCACAGGCGGGCACAGGGCTGCGCAGGGCAGGAACCGGGCCGGGAGCCTCCCACACAGGTCCTGGCAAGAACCGAACAGGGGGCACACCCCAGCTCAGCATGTGGGTCTGCATGGGCCGGGGCCAGGGCCGGGACTCGATCCTCAGTCCTCGAGGTTTCAAAGTGAGCGCTTTACCTGCTGAGCCATCCCAGCTTTCCCTCAAATGGCATTCTTTTTAGGAGGACACCATACTAGACTAGAAGTCCAACTTAATCCACCATGACCCAATCTTAAGTAATCATACTGATATTTACCCTACTTCCAAATAAGTTCACGTTCTGAAGAACCAAGGGTTAGAAGTTCAATATCTTTTGGTAGGACACAATTCAATCCATAACACCATGGTAGAATCACTGAACTGTAGATCCTGACCATGTTAAGCAGACTTCCTCAATCTGGCACTATTAACAATTTGGACTATATAACTCTGTCCTGTGGATTGCTCTCCTATGCATCGTAGGATGTTTAATAGCATTCCTGGCCTCTATCTACTAGGTTTCAGTAGCATCCCCTTAGTATCCAGTGGTGACAACCATAACTGTTAGGGTATGTATTAAAATTGCCCTCAAATGAGAACCACAGATAAAGGTTTTAAACACACACACAGAGATAAAAGATAGCTACAGTTGGAGTACGTGAGAAAGTAAACAGGAGGTTAGCTTATGGCAGTGGGTAGTATGAAATGAGGTCATGAAGGAGTAACAATTTCATAACAAAAGGATTAGTATGTGATCATAGAAGGGAAAACCTGAGGTAGTCTGAGGATGAAATGACTGGAGTAGAAGAGGCTGGAAAATTGAATCTTCTATGTACATATTGATATAACCAATAGATATGACAGAAGTAGTTTAAGGATATAGTTAACCAGGAACTAAAATCTTCAAGGAATAAGGGGGAATTACCTGAGGGAGGTAGATGAGTACAAGAAAGAAGAATGTTAGTAAATTGATGGGTTGAGATTCAAAGAAGGGGCTTTTCATGGAGTCAGAAACGAAAGCAGCTTAGAAGTAGCAATGAGGGGGGGAAGAAGATACCTCCCCATGCCATATCCCAGGTCACTGGGCCAAGGAAATCAAAACCTCTGATAAAATTTAATTTATAAATTAGGCACAGGAAGAGATTTACCACAGTAACTAATAATAAAATAGAACAATTAAAACACTACACTGTAATAAAAGCCACGTAAATGCAGCATTGTTAGGTAAAATAAGGGCTACTTGAACAGGCACTGTGCTGCGATACTATGACAGATGATCAGGTAACTAAGAGGGCTACCGAGTGACTAACAGGCGGGGAGCATATCCAGCACGGAGACGCTGGATAAAGGGATGATTAATGTCATGGGCGAACCGGAGCAGACGGTGAAAGATTTCATTATGCCACTCAGAATAGCCACAATTTAAAACTTCTAAACTGTTTATTCCTGGAATTTTCCACTTAATAGTTTTGGATCATAGTTGACTACAAGGAACTGAAACTGCAGAAAGAGAAACCACAGATAAGGGGGAACTGTTGTATTTCAAAGGACAGGCCAGGAGAAGCACATACTAAGCTGGTGAGACCTAATCTCCCTGTCACACATCATTCACCATGAGTTTGCTAGGGCTACAGAGAACACTAAATCTCTTTGCATCCCACACACTTGCAGTTTGCTATGGAGGAGGGCATAGAAATTAATGAGAAAGACAGGTAATAATGAGTAGAGCCATGAGGTGAAGGTGGGATTTAGGGGAAGCTTCCTGGAGGAGGGGGCTCATGGAATGGACATACACAAGAGCTGTGTATCTTGTCATAGAACAAGTTCTTGTTATATTGACAAAGGCTGGACTTTTTTCCTGACAGCCCTCATACATTAATTCTCTTTGATCAAAGTCACAAATTCAAGTTCTATGAGGGGCCTGGCAGGTAAGCAACATAAGTGAGGCAGTTTAAGTATAAGACAAGGTGTGGTAGGGTCTGTGGCAAACCAAGAGTCAGGGCCAGTCTAGTGGAAGCCGTAGGTTTGTGCGTAATGAGACCCTCTGGAAAATCTAATATATACAAGGGCCATCTGGAAAGTATCCAGCCATGTAATATGAAAAATAGAGGCATTTATGGTTGGAATTTTTTCAGACACTCCTCATATATATATATATATATATATATATATATATATATATATTTTGACTGAGTCAGAAAGTTCCATTTTATTGAATATTTTCTGATTTTGTTGAAATACTTAGTAGGCCAAAGAAAACACATCTGCTAGATAAGGTAATTCGCAACCAACAGTTGACCTTTACTCAATTAATAAGCCTTTTCCAGAATTCCAAAGAATCTCTTTAAAATGAAAATGTCCTGTTTGGAAGTAACTGTAATACCTTATTGTGAATTACTATATTAGGTCACTTCCTCCTCAATTAAAGTAAAAGGGACTAGTGTTTTCTAAGTCTCTTTTTGAGCTAAATACCAGGAAAATAACTTGCAATATCTTAGAACAAAATAATGATTCTAGGATAGAATAAGGTCTGTGAAGCCTGTGGGTGAATATTGAATAAAACACTGAAGAGGGAAGGGAAGGAACAGACTGAGGAGACTGCCTGAGAGGTCTACTCCTTTGTGTGTGTGTGCTTTTACCATTTTTTGGTGGAATTGGGGAAAGGCAGATTCTTCAGTAAGAGTCTGCTTTGACTATTGTTGGGTCAGTAATAAATCTGTTTTATTTTTCTTAATTTAGGAACTACTGCTCTCTCTCACTGACAGTCAGTGTTCATTAGTCTCTAGAATTTCTACCTCCCTCTGAGTCTGATTTAGCTCCTATTTGGTAGCTTATGGAGAAAAGAATGTAAGGGGGAAAGGAGGTAGGGTGGAGGAACAAGGGAAAGGAAAAGCTGGCAGGAAGGGCAATGGGGGGCACATAGGCAGGTTTTCCCCAGGCAGAAGCAGCTGTGTCCCCAGTGCAAACCCAAGGGAAGGTAAACTACAGCACCTTCCAGCTCTCTCTTCCCTTCCCTACCATCGTTATTTTCTCCCTCTCTTTTCCATTTTATTTTTTCATTTCTTTAGTGAGACATCCAACTGGATGCACCAAGATTTAGAGATTATAGGCAGTAAAAGATTTTTCTTTCGTAAGATAATAAAACACAATTTTATTCAAGTTCTCCAAAATTTAGACTCAGTATGTTAATTGTTTCTAAATGTGTGTCATCCATTATATAATGGTTTTATTATTTCATCTTTGTCTTATAGTTTTTTTCATCTTTTCTTTACAGTTCAGTAGAAGCCAGAGTCTTGAGTTGCCCAGTTAGGAGCCTCTGACCTACTATTCTGACTAAGTTTCTTCTCAATATTCATGGCCAACATCTGACTTCTAAATGAAAGGCTTTTGGTCTTTTCAATCACTTGCTGATAGGGTGAGACTGCATTGTTACCCATAACCACATGACCTAATTTAGAATCAATCTTGGCATCCAGCCGTGCATTTCTAATCAAATTTACAATCCACTGTTCAGCTTCTTCTGGAGTCATGTTCAGTTTATCTGCCAACATGTTAATGCTGATACACTGGTGGATACAACAAAAGGTCTCAAATATGAAAAGACGGGCATTTTCAATGAAATCCTCAAGACAAGCCACCAAGAAGAAGTCATTCACAAGCACAGATTCACATTCACTCAGCTTTTTCTGAGCCCCATCAAAGTCAAAGTTAACATATAAGCATTCAACAAACTCTGTAATTGGGTCTTTGTATGTGTAAGACTCCTGTTGAATAACTTTAACCAGATCTTTCAGCACCTGCTGGCGTTTTTGAACATCTGTTTGTTATGACTGCTGTAGTCACATAGCAAAGAATGTGTGGACTCATCGTCTGAATTGCATTAAGATACTGTGGCTGATAAAGGAAGAGATCAATAATGTTATCACGCCCTTTTGGGTGGTTGAAGAAAATGAACAGAAACCAGTGAATGAGCCATGTTCGCTGCTGAAGAGACTGGAGTGGAGAACTCACAGAATTATTATCTATGGTCTCCTTTAACCGTGTAAGGTCTTCCATGGCTGCATCCCAAGTCTGCATTAAAATTTCAGAGGCCAGTTTTCCCCAGAGTGAACTCAAAGCATTTCTATCTGTTGCTGGAACCAACACTCTAAAGAAGTAAAGATATTCTGCTGCTCCAGAGTAATTCCCACATTCATACTGGAATTTTGCATACCTGTAGAGTGTATCTAAATATTCTTGCCTAAAACCATGCTTGTCTGCCAGGTAGTCAAATAGCATCTGACCATCCCTGGTTGACTGCATTTGCCTTGTAGTTTCTGGATCTTCAAACATCTTCACAATTGGTTCTATTTCTGCCTGAAGCTGTTTCAGTTGCCCAACAACCGTGGTTCTTTTTTCTCTTAAAACATGAGGAATATCATCAGAATAAAGGTTTTTGTATATATCCATAGCAAAGTCTACCATGTTGGTATCACTAAGAAGATCCAATTTCCCTTGTAACAATTCTTTTTCATTGTATATCAACATTCTGTCCAAGAAGGAAGGTATCAAGCACAGTTATCTTCCACTGATTTTCAGCTGCCATTCATAGTTCTTTGGTCATGCCTTATGAAACACTAATTAACAATTATATATTCCTAATCTCCTTTATGGAGAGAAACTCAAGCAACGGAAAGACTAAATGCCGATCCAAAAAGTGCGCGATGCGAGTCGTCAAGTCGTACTCCGCCATCTTGTCAAGGAAAAGGCAGTAAAAGATTAATACTACTGTTTACCAGTTTTCTAGGAACACTGACGTGCCAGCAGAAACGTGCACCTTCCACCAGAATCAAGGCACTATGCAAAACCTTGTCAAAAATTCACAGAGAACCAAAGAGCATATACTGTACCCATGAGTGCTGCCTATCTTTGTTGACAGATCCTTTGAAAACATTCTGGGATCGCCAGCACAGCTCAGCGGTTGAGCGCTTGCCTCAATTGTAAGGGCTTGGGTTTGATTCCTGGCCCCGGCTCATGCAAACCCATGTGCTGCTCAATTGCAGCACAACTGGAAACCACTGGCATGGTGGGGAAGGTTCTTGCCTCTCATTTGGGAGGCCCCCAGTTTGGTTTCCACCCTGCGCGGCTCCACACCCACCTGTGTAGATTGAAACTATGTCACAACTGATGATATACAACTATGGAGACTGCTCTGGGCCCTCCCCCCTTCTCTTTCCCTCTCTCTCTCTTTCTCTGTCTGTCATCTTTCTCTCTCACCTTTTCTCAAACAATAAAATAAATCTTTAAAAAATCCATTCTGCCTATAGTCTCCATGAGTATTAGACCATAAACTCTGACTTGTAGTTGTAACAAAAGACCTGAAAGGTTGAAAAAAAAAGGGGGGTGGGGGTCTTTACTATGAACAACTTTTGAGTAAATGCTGTCATTTTTAGACCAGATTTGTGTCACTGAGAGAATCAGATGAATCAGTTGTGGGAGAGAAGCATAAAATCTTCATGGAAAATGAGTGGTCTCATAGTTATGCCATGGTAACTAATAGATTTTTTTTTCTCCAAATACTACCCTGGACTCCACTAGCAACCAATTTCCTGCAGTTCTTATTGGGGAGGAGGCCTCAAAGCATAGAAATCAGCAATTGATTCTTACATATAGGGATCTAAGAAAAGAGAAAAGTGGAATTATCAAAGGTGCATATGCAATATGAGAAGATACAAATATTTATTTAGCACTGATGCTAAGCACAGGGAGGACACTGAAATGAGCATCGCAGGGTACGACCATCACTTGCATGTTGAAAGGAAGCCCAACTCTTTTCAACATCTTCAATAACTAAATGTGTTTTTGTTGTATCTTATGATTTCTTTTGCAAAGCAGTTTCATCAGAAACTTACAAGCCTTCTGTAGTACTTTTCTTCCAGTGAGTTCTGTGTCAAGGAAACACCCAATGTTTTCTAGGTAGAGTTTTTCCAACATGCCTTCCGTCTTTGCTTTCCAATTTCTATGCCTCCCCATTTCTTTCTCAATTAATGGTAGCTAATTTGAAGGTTGTTAAACTAGAACAAGTGTATATTGATTGCATGTAATATTTCCTTCCTCAAGTAAGTAACTCAAGACCAAAAAAAGCTAAGAAACATATTTGATGAAGGGTGCTTATACAAAATATGAGCGGGGATCCACCTCCAAAAGAAATGATCTTTTGAAGGGCTGGCCCCTTGTAGTACAGGCTTCCCCCACTAGTTGAGTGTTCTACGAACCCATCTGCATCTGTGTACCAGCTGGTGGTGTTGTGAGCAGCTGTGTTTGGCTTCAGTGAATATGCGGCATTTACATGAACAATGTGTAGCATAATATACCTTCCCACAGTGTAAATATTCAGCAGTTTTTTACTAAAACTGACATGACTCCCATGTCCCACCTTCCCTATTCACCTTATTTTACCCTGAGTGACATTTTGTTTGTTTCCCTGGATGAAAAAAGTCCTGGGAGGGGAAGTTTTGCTAATGCAGAAGAGTTGGAACAAAAAACAAACAAACAAACAAAGGCAGAAGCATTAAAGGGCATCAAAAGTGACAAGTTCCAAAACTTTTAAGCAGTGGAAAAAGTCTTGATAAGTGTATTGCATCAAATGGAGACTACTTTTAAGGTGACTGAAATTTAAGCATGCAAGAATAAATGCAAAAAAAATTTATAAATAAATTCTGGGTCTTTTCCAGGCCCCCCTCATATACAAACAATACTTACAACTCAACAGTAAAAAAAATAAGCAACCTAATTAAAAAATGAACCTAAGACCTTAACACCACCTCAACAAAGAAGATATACAGACGGCAAATAAGCATTTGAATAGATTCCCCACACCAAAGAAATACCACTGCACATCTACTTGAATGTTAAAAATCTAAACACTGGTAACAACCAAATGCCCAGCAAGGATGTAGAACAACAGGAACTCTCATTCCTTTTTGGTGGAATTGCAAAACTGTTTAGCCACTTTGGAAGATAGTTTGGTCGTTTCTTTCAAAACAAAATATATCCTCACCTTAAGATCCAGCGATCACACTTCTTGGTATTTACCCAACTGAGTTAAAAACTTATGTTCACATAAAAACTAGCACAGGGATGTTTATAGCAACTTTATTAGTAATTGCCAAAACTTAGAAGCAACCATGATGTCTTTGGTAAAACTGTGGTCCATCAGATAATAAAATATGATACAATATTAGAAAAAGAAGATCAAGCCATGACAAGAAATGAAGTAACCTTAAATGCATGTTATTAAGGGAAAGGAGACAATGTAAAAAGACTACCAACCATGTGATTTAATCATACGACATTCTGTAAAAGACAAACCTGTGCAGACAGTAAAAACTCAGGGGCTGAGAAAGTTGTGGGGGTTGAACAGAGAGCTGAGATCACACAGAGAAAGAGTACAAAGTGAAAATCTGAGTTCTGTATCCAAATTTTTAAGAACAGCAAAATTTAAAGGTTAGGTTTAGGAGGATTATTGAAATTGCTCAAGTGTGTGAGGGGCTGAATTATGAAATCATTGGCCTTAGGCAATCAGTGTAGTGGTTCAGTGGTTGAATGACCAGGAGAGAAAGTTCATTGCATGGAGTTGGGTCTTTTAAGACTTTTATGCTTTTATTATTCTCAGATTTACATATTTCTGACTGTTGTTTTCTGGAATCACTTCTCGGGAATCTTGAGATTTTACTCACATTATTGTGTATTATCTCTGGCTTGGTTGGATTAAAAATAATAGTTAGGTCCAAACAGGAAGATTATTTGACAGGGCAGGAAGAAGTCAAGTTAACCATGCCCTGGAAAAATAGACGGGGAATACCTGGCAGAGTTTCACATCTGTGCAGCCATCTCCTTGAAGTTGACTCTTCTGATGCTTTCTATACTTACAGAGGAACAGACTTTCCCACAGGCAGATAAAGAACCTGCCTTCTTAATATTATGATAACCTTTTTCTTTGGGCCACTAGCCTCCCCGGGGACTTAAAACTTAGATAACTGCAGTTGGCTTTAAAGTCACAGCTAAATAATTTCCCTTGCCTTTGAGAGGGTAAAGAGTTAATGCTTTGAATTCAATTAGGTTATCCAATTAGATGGCTTTTAGAAAGCCACAGGCAGGAGTTCTCACACTGGGCTTCTCATTCTTGAAACCATTATCACATCAAAATCCCTCTCATCTAGTTATACCAACTTGTTCTACCAACTTTTATAACCGAAAATATTACTTAGGTTTCCCAAGACTCCAGGGTTTTTGTTGTAGTTGTCATTGTGTTGTTTTTTGTTGTTGTTGCCATAAAATAGAATAACGGTGTCTTATCACAGGGTTGTGGTAAATATTAAATGACATAACTATGCCTGGTGAAATAGCAAAGTACTCAATAAATATTAGCTCGTTTTGTTGTAGAAAAGGGGTCCTTGGCTATATGCAGAAAAGAATTCAATCTGGAGTCAGGAAATAAAGTAGAAGTAGTTTATTGAATAAAGATCCACTCCATAGGCAAAGCAAAGTTTGCCAGCAAATAGGAAACAACCTTCAGATGAAAGGTGGCAGTAATTTCTAGTTAGGTATTTTACATGAAAATGAAGGGAAAAAATATTTTATTAGTTCCAGAAAATGGGCGGGTATTTCTGGGAATTTGAGATACACCCCTTTTTTCATCCTTATATGGTCCAATTTAGAGGAGTCATGACACTGATGGGTGTGTCCTTTAGCATGGAGATATATTATATGCTTGTGTAATGTGATTAGGGTATACTTGGAGGTAAATCTCATCACCATTTTGGTCACCAACAGTTCTATAATAGCTGGTTTCTTGTCTCACTTTCACTTACTATTCCTTTGTCTTTGGATGGGAGTTAATGTTTGTTTGCTTTGATCCCTGCCTTATTTCATTTTTATTATTATTTTATAGTACTTTGAAGTTTTTAATGTGTAGCCAGTGACTAATCTGATTTAATTCTCATAATCACATAGTAAGGTAGGTATTACATCAGGAGACCTATACTTGGAAAGAACTGTCTAATAGTTCCACAATATTAGTTTAAGGACTAAATTTTATTTGCCCCTTCTCTTCCCCAAAATGACGTAAAACAGTTTTGAAATATATATACTTCAAAAGTGGTATGTTGAGAAGATCACAGCCAGTAATGGTGAGCACTCAGGTTTCTGGGCAATATGGCAAAGTAGGTAAATGCTGTGCTTGCATCCTCTCATGACCACATCAACATTACAACCACACTGCAGAACAACCGTGATTGAAAATCTTCTAAAGTCTAGCTAAACTGAAGTCCTACAAGGACATACAAGACATGCAGAATCCATGGTGAGACTGGTGTGTGTGTGTCGGGGGGGGGGCAGGGGGGGGTAGAGACACAGAACAGGCTGGACTCAACCTCGTGTTTCCATTAAAAATTGGGAGGGAGATCTTGGCTGCAGAGGTCCCCCTCAAAGAAGAAAGGGGTCCCAGCTACACACCAGGTTCCCCAGGCCAGGGTCCCAGCACTGGAGAGAAAAGTCCCCACAACTTTTGGCTGTGAAAACCAGCAGAGATTGTGGCTGAGTGAGACGAGGGCAGCTGCAGTCCTAGGTGCTCCTCTTAAAGGACCTGTGCATGGCCTCACTTGTTGATGGACTTACTGTGTTCCAGCACTGGGGCAGAAGATCAAAGGGCACCAAGGACATATGGGGCATAACCATGTTGTCTGACTTCCAGGCATGGGCTGGAGGGGTAGCTTTGTCCCAGACAGAAGTTCTGACAGAATTCATTGTTTCTTTGTTGATCCCTCCCTCCTCTCAGGGTGCAGATGCAGGTAGGCACCACATTTAAGCACCCATTAACCTAGCTAACACTTGCCTCTGCCGTGCCCTAGTGATTCCCTAAGATGCCATCCCACCCAAATTTCTGGCACACCTAAGCTTCTTCTAGTGGCTTTTCCATACATAGAGCCTGTCTTGGGTCATGCTGTGGACTTTCTAAAATCTCTCAGAGTTTCACAAACCCAAACAAGCAGTCTCTGGCTTTGACTTGTCCTATACCTCTTGCTGAGCAACCCTAAGCCTCAGTTCATAGCTTGGCCTCTTGAGGCACCTCCAAGCACAGCTCAGGTGGTGGTCATCTGTGGAATACTTTTTGGCTCATGACAGATGCCCCCCGGCAAGGTACAGGCTACTGCTGAAGTTGGCCTGCAGCAGGACCCTTCCACAAAGGCCCCAGGAGCTGGCACATCTGGTGACCAGCTTCACACCAAACCACAGCATCATCCAGACATTTCCAATGACAACACACCCAAAGGAAATACTAGGAAGACACCAGAGCCCTGATAAAGTGGATCCTGCTCTGTAGGGTCAGTCATTGCACAATAGCTCCTATACTATAGTCACCAGCCAGTTCTCATCACCAATGCCAACAGTAACCAAGGCTCAATGACAACGGGAGGGCACATACAACCCACACAAGGAACACACATGGAGACCCTAGCTCGGGTGAACAGGGAAACTATTCTACAGTGCCCCACAGGACACCTACTACATAAGGCCACTCTACTTAGACTGGGAGGCATTGCAACCCAACTTAATACATAGAAACAAACACAGGAAGGCAGTCAAAATGGGGAGAAAAACATATGTCCCAAATGAAAGAACAGAACAAATTTCTAGAAAAAGAACTAAACAAAATAAAGACGAGCAATCTATCAGATGCAGAGTGCAAAACTGGTTATAGGACGCTCAATAGTCTCAGGAATAACTTCAACAAAGAAATAAGAAACATAAAAATGGAGATAGAAAACATAAAAAAGAATCAGTCAGAAATAAAGAGTACAATACCTAAAATGAGGAATGCAGTAGAAGGAATCTACACTAGATTACATAAAGCAGAGGATCTAATCAGTGGTTTGGAAAATAAGGTAGCAGAAAGTACTCAAACAGGAAAAAACAGAAGTCAAGAAAACTGAACAGAGTTTGAGAAACCTCTGGGACAACATCAAGTGTATCAACATTTGCATCATAAGGCTACCAGAAGAAGAGAGAAAGCAAGGAATTGAAAACTTATTTGAATACATAATAATAAAAATCTTCCCTAACTTGGTAAAAAACAAACAAACAAACAAACAAACACACAAACAAACTTACAAGCCTAGAAAATGCTGAGAGTTTCAAACAAGAGGAATCCAAACAGGTCAAGACACATTATAAGTAAAATGGCAAAGTTTAAAGACAAAAAAATAATCTTAAAAGCAGCAAGAAAAAAGCAGTTTACTTACTACCACAAGGGGACACCCCTAAGACTATCAGCTATTTGTCAACAGAAACTTTGCAGTCCAGAAGAGACTGGCACAAAACACTCAAAGCGATGCAAAGTAAGGATCTGCAACCAAGATTACTTTACCCAGGAAAATGATCATTTAGAATCAAAGGAGGGGAAGCCAGGATGGTTCAGTGGGTTAGGCGCTCACTTTGCAGCCCCAGGGACTGGGGATCGAATCCCAGCCCCGGTCCGTGCAGAACCATATGCTGAACTGGGGAGTGCCCCCAATTCAGTTCTCTCTCTGTCTCTGTCTCTGTATATCTCTCTCTCTCTCTCTCTCTGTGTCAAAAATAAATAAATAAATAAATAAATAAAACTTTAGAATCAAAGGAACGATAAAGAGCTTCCCAAACAAGAAAAAAAAACAAAACACTACAGGAGTTCATCACCACCAAACCATTATTATATGGGAGCTTAGAGAAACTTCTTTAAGATAAAAATAAAATAAAAATATAAAAAATATAAATAATGAAATGGCAACAACTATGTATCTATTAACAATTATGTGGACATTGCCCACAAATGCTCCTCATAGCATTCTTCAGAAAAAGAAGGTACAAGTGATTCTGTAATGGCTAAGGTACTTTGGTCTAAATAAATTTATATATACCATTTAGATCAGAGGTATCCAGTCTTTTGGCTTCCCTGGGCCACAATAGAAGAATAATTGTCTTAGACCACACATAAAATACACTAAATGATAGCTGATTAAGCTGAGGGGTGGGGGGGGGGGGATGACAAGAAGAAACATTACAATGTTTTACCTAAGTTTATGAATTTGTGTTGGGCTGCATTCAAAGCCATCCTGAACCACAGGTTGGACAAGCTTGATTTAGATGGATTAAGTGTTCTTAGTCAATTAGTCATAAAGGCCACTGTGAAGTGAGTCCATTAGTTCATCAGCATTGAATTTGAAAATGTGCTTGGAGCTAACTTTAAAAGCTTAGAGTAGCTGAATATAAAATTCATGCAAAATAAAATGTGTATTTAACGTTTCGCAATAATATTATATATAGCGTAACTCCAGAAATAATGAGAATAGGCCTTTAACCTATATCCACTAGAAACTGAAAATAGGAACACTGTAATCTTAGAGAAAGATAGTGATACTCCCAGAAGGTGTGATGTAAATAGTACTCTTATTTAATCTTCTGCAATAGTATAATTTTTAATAAAATATTGAAGGTCAAGTCGCCCTAATTGGTAAAAGAAACTATAGCAATGCTCTATGCCATGCTTTCTGATCTTGGTGGGTTTCTTTTGAATCCAAAACTAAGTCCTATTGGATTACTTTCTGTCAACTCTTTTCTACTATGTATGAACTTTGCCAAGAGAGTGGTTGTGCAATCGTTTTAACACCTGGGCTTTGATGGAAGATTGAGAGCAGAGCATTTGGGATTATATTTCCATTGATAAAGGTCTAGAGCAATGTGGAATCAAAGGTTGAGTAAAGATTTTATCTGGCAAACAGATGAAAAGGCTGGCAGAGAGGAATAGATCATGAAAATGAAAAAGATAATAGTGTTCTTGCTTAGATAAAAGGCCACCCTCAAGCAGCCAAACAAATTTGAAACCTGGTTCTTTTTCTAAAAATTGGGATTATGACGTTATCAAACATGCAAAAGTAGACAGAGGAGTATAATGAACCTCAATTTCAACAGTGATCAACATATAGTCAATCTAATTCTCTATCATCCATATCCAAGACATCATTATACATGTAATTATATGGAATTAAAGTGTAAATTGAATTATAATAAATACATTCCTAACTTTTATTGCCCTTTATGGCATTACATCACGAATTTTCACAAGTTGTTTTTAAATGCATGCATGTTAGTTTATTTTGTTTATCATTAAGTATTAAATTTTTCCAGGAAAAGGATTTGATTAGTGCCTCACTCTGCAACTATCTCTCAGGACCCAGTACAGTGAGGGTGGCTGAAATAGTACTTGATAAATGCTACTGCAAGGTGCACGCTGCTATTCTGATCACCATAAACATAACTAGCAGAAACACATGCATAAAACTGTGTGGTCAGAATAATATTATATACCATATTTTTCGGCGTATAAGACGACCCCCTAATTTTACAGTTAAAACATAGGTTTAGGCCTATATTCGCTATATAAGACTACCCCCCACTTCCGAGGCTGTAGTCTTATACAGCGAGTATAGGCCTAAACCTATGTTTTAACTGTAAAATTAGGGGGTCGTCTTATACGCCCGGTCGTCTTATACGCCGGAAAATATGGTACTTAATTGATATAAAATCCAAGTATGATAATATTCACCTACTAACACCATCACCTCTATTGCATCTCTTTATTCAATAAACCAAGCCAAATATGAGCTCCAAACTTGTAAAATCACTTGTTTTCTTTTCATTATCTTTTCACCATGATTGAAATATTCTCTCTGATATGTTGAGCTTTTGAAGAGAGTAAATGAAAATTCATTCAAGTTTGGTTTTGTAAGTGTTAGCTTCTTAAGTGATTCTTGGGTTTTATTTTTCGTTTTCACTGTTAACCTGATATATCTGGAAACTTTCCTTACCCAAAAATGTTTTCTCTCTCCCTCCCTCCCTTCCTCTCTCCCTCTCCTCTCTCTCTCCTCAAAATACAGGGAAAAAAAATATCTTTGCTGAAGACAATCAAAATTATTCTAGCCAAGAAAACAAACTCTCAAAAATTTAAGCATAAAATCAGAACTGTACATATTGTCTATCAAGCTAGAAACTTGCCTCAATGTCAAAGAAGCTGGAGGTATGTCAAAAACCAGTGATGCAGACAGATTTGAACCTCATACACAGGGAAGCATTTTAGAAAAGTTTGGGGTTCCAGTAAGTGCTGAGGTCCTGGAACTATATTTACATGTCGGAAATGGTTTTCCTCAGCTGAGTCAGTATCCCTAACCAGATTCTGTCAGGCCACATAAGCGTCTTTGTAGTGACACTAGAAATTACTGCTGCCTGGCTCTTTCATCTATCCTGGTAAGAGTGAGGCCTCTGTGATTTCAGTGAGTCACTTGACATTTCTAGGCCCCAGTTTCTTCATCTCTGAAATCCCTTCTCTCTCTGACTTATTATGATCTTAGTCTCTTCCATAGAGACTAACATGACGCTATGCCTGTTGGCATACATGGGAAGTTTCAGCTTATCCTGGGGCATATACAAAGTTTGATAATTAAGTTCACAAACTCATACTAGAAAAAGTGCTATGTACCTCATTGCTGAACATCACATCACTATGGTTACATTCAAAGTCCTCCCCTTGGGAAGCTATGCACCAACAGCAAGCAGCACCTAGTCCACCCTTCAGAGCAGTTTTGTAACTCTTTTTCTGGAATGGCCATCAGAGCCATCATTATATTACCCTTGATGTCCCAAATGTCATCAAAATGCCTTCATTTCATTATGTCCTTTATCTTCGGGCAAAGAAACAAGTCATTGGGGGCCAATCTGGTGAGTAGGGAGGGTATCCCAAAACAGTTACTTATTGACTGGCTAAAAACTCCCTCACAGACAGTGCCCTGTGAGCTGGTGCATTATTGTGATGTAAGAGCCATGAGTTGTGGGCAAAAAGTTCAGGTCTTTTTTTTTTTTTTTTTTTA
>PVKE010017282.1:18948-31036 GCA_004027555.1 Craseonycteris thonglongyai
TAATTATTTTATCTTCAGTGCATATTTATTTCTATTTTACTTTTGACAGATAGAGAGAGAGACAGAGACAGAGACAGCTAGAGAACCGAACTGTGGGAACTCCCCAGTTCAGCATGTGGGTCCTGCCTGGGCCGGAGCCGGGATTCGATCCTCAGTCCTCGTGGCCTCAAAGCGAGCGCTCAACCCGCTGAGCCGTCCCAGCTTTTCCCTCAGGTCTTTTTTATCGAACTTTTACACACAGACTTTTCAGCACTTCCAAATTGTCAATTTGACTGATGGTTTGTCCAGTTGATACAAACTCATCATGAACAACCCCTCTGATAGCAACATCATTTTGACTCTTGATTTGGACTGACAGAACTGTTTGATAATGGAGAATTGGCTGACTTCCATTATGCACTTTGAAGCTTTCTTTCAGGGTCATATTGGTACACCCGTGTTTCATCACCAGTAATAACACGGTCCAAAGCATTGTCTTGGCTTCTCAGAAATTCACTGGGGCAAGAAGAAAGTGGGAATAAAATTCTAGGATATTTTTAGGCTATATTTCACAAACACAAATCTAGTCCAGTGCTACTTACCCCTGAAGGTAGATAGTAGAATCCAAGTGTTTCCATCAGATTGCTCACTGTTACTGAAATTTTAGTATTTCCTGACATTTCTTACCTAAGAGCCATCAGCCTATTAACACACTGCTTATAAACATGTAATAAAGGCCATCACCTGGACTTATTTTTACATGAGCTATTTAAAATACTGTCTTTGATGTATAAGAAGGAAAACTAACATGTGTGCAAGTTAAAGAAATTACTGTGCTCATAGATACAAACTAAACACCGGATATAGAATCATGTGGTATTCAAAGCACATCATCATCTGGCAGCTGGGCTTTAGTGTCTTTCTGATGATATTGGACTAAAAAAGAAATGCTACTTCAAAAAAAAAACACACACACAAAAAAAAAACACCCCAAAAAACATAACTCCCTTTTTGAGTTCCAACTCTTTGAGCTGAATCTTTTACTATCTAGGCCAGTATGATTTTGGTTCAAAGTATCAAAGCATCTGTTGAGTTCTCTGGAACCTTCCAAGTTCTGGCAAGGTCCTTCCATCATGACATATTTTCAGATCTGGTAAAGCCACATAACTTTAGGGAGAGAATTCAGGGATATCAATTTTGGCATCATCTTTCAGTGTTTTGGAGGGCTTTCTGCCATCTCTGATGGTGGGTTTCAGATGTTAATAATCTAGAGAAAGCTGGCAAAACTGTTATTCAGAAAGCCAAATGCTAAGTAATAATAACTTTTGTGCATTTTATTCCTTTTGTCTTATCCTCAGCACTGGCCAAATCATCCTGGATGGTGTCCTGGGGTGTCTGCTTCCATTGGAACAAAACCCATCAGGTTTTCTCACTGCTCAGCCAGAGGGCAGCTCCTACTGCCAGTACTCCTGCCTCCTCCCCAACCTCACCTCCATTTCTAGACAAGGGTGGGGTTGACTGTGGGGACAAGAAGGAATTGGAAAGCAATTGAGGACATGAGGTCTGTGCTATTTCGGCAGGAAACTGAGGTCACAGAGCAGACATGCCTCACATATAAACTTGCCCGTGTTGGGAGATAGATCCCCTTCTCACTTCAACGTTAGAGCCACTCAGTAACACAGACATCAAGAGATTAAGTGACTAGCCCAAGATCACACATTACTAAATACCAGGAATAAAACCTACACCCTCTTCTTTTGACTGAATTTATTATGCTTATCTGTATGCCTCATGCTTATGACCAGTTTCTAAAAGTCCTTTTCCTGCTCTCTAGTTCAATCACACTCTCTCATAGGGCAGAAAGGATTTCCTATGCAAAGCTCTTTGAACTACTTCCTCGTTCCCATAATGACTTAGCATAAAATCAATTTGTCCAAATATGAATCGACCCCTTCTACTAAGTGCTCAGGAAAAACAAGCAAGCAAACAGATTTTAAAAAGAAACATAAAAACTCTGCCCTAATAAACTTACAATCTAACAGGAGGAGGCATAATAAACAAGTAAAACATACTGCATGCTAGATGGTGATAGGTGCAGTGAAGACTAATGAAGCAGGCCAGGAAGACAGGGAGGGAGTGTTTGCTGGGAATAGGATTTATATGGCTATCTGCAAAAACATTCCAGAGAGTACAGCCAGTGCCAAGGTCCTGTGATGAAATCAAGTCTAATTTTGGTGAAATAGCAAGGATGCTAGTGTGGTTGGCAGAGCAAGAAGTAGTAAGGGAGGATTTCAAAGATTATCATGGAGTCCAGTCATGAAGAGCCTGAGAGATCCTGCAAAGACTTTGGCTTCTACTCTGAATAAGATGGGAAGCTCTTGGAAATTTTGTACAGAAGAATAGCATGATTTTTATTGACTTATATTTTAAAACAGGATAATTAAAAGGGAGAGAACAGAAACAAGAAGATTAATTAGAAAACTATGGCAACAATGTAGGGCACAGATAATGATGGTTTGGGCCAGGTTGAGGGTAGGAGACAGGTTCTGAGTATATGGATAGAACAGATAGGATATACTGACTAACAGGATGTGGGATGAATCACAGTATGAATGGAGGGGCAGTGAAGGCACTGGACAGGAAGCCTGGGATTTTGAGTTGGAGTTTCAGCCTCATCACACATTCACAGTGTTTGTTACCTGAGGAAACAAACACAGACAAAAATTTTTGTCACACAGACAAAAATTGATTTAAATACCTTCACAATGTCACAAGCCTCAAATAAATACAATTCCTGTACCCAAGTAGGCTTGTTCAGAATTGAGTCATAGTTCTAGCTCTGTGTGACTGTGCACATGCCATAGCCTACGCACCTGTGGTAGGGTGACTGAGGTCAAATCTGGAAAATTTGGTTTGAGAGCAAATATTTGAAAAAAAGATGAAAAGCAGCATTACAGTTGTGAGGAATTTAGGAACCTTTATTTTTAAAAAGTAAAATCGCTTTCTTGATCTAAGAATAACAATAGAAGAAAGAAAACTTTTATCAGCCTTACGAAGCCCAAGTTGAAATGTGGATTTGATACTCTTTGAGCCTGTGTTTGTGAAATGTTACCTTCTTGGTGATTAATAAATTGCTACCCTCACCCCCCTTCCAAATCCTCACCTTCAGTTTTAGTTCTATTTAAGCACAAAAGTCTTTCCCTGCCCCCTATCTCTAAGCAGATTTACAAACACCCTGGAATTTTCCTAAATTTTTACTAACAAGAATGATATGATTGAGTTATTCTAAATGACTCAAATATTTAAAACTTTCCTGATCTGGCTTAAATGAGCAAAGCCCAAGCTGCCTCTTTCCATTCCACAAATTCAGAAACAACACTACAGAATGAGTGTGGAGAGTTGCTGAGCCCCTCCCAGGGGTGAGAGAGCAGGAGTCACGGGGTAAGAGAGCAGGAGTCACAGGGCGAGACTTGTGCTCCACAAAGATCATCAGATCTCCCTTCCCAGACAGAGCCACCTGCTCTTAGTTGCCCCTTCATCCTCCTTTCTTCATTCTCTATGACCCTCCCAAGTCTTGTCCATCAAAACCTATTTATTCAACGTCTCTCAATATCCTGCAAGGTAACTGATAATTTGTTTAAGACCATTTTAATCAGATTAATTGTGATGAAAAAGGATTAGTCCTAGGGCTCTCTGCATTTTAAGATAAGGTGACCAAACGTCTCCCTTTTGGCGGGACAGTCCCGATTTTTTAACAATTTGTCCCGTGTCCCGTGGCGTTTTAAAAAAGTCCCGATTTTTGGAAAGAATGCACGACAAGCTAGGGAACGGCGGGAGATAGACCAAATTTTTAATCAAGAACCCCCTCCCCCCGGTCAATGGTGTCCCACTTTACCAATGTTAAAATCTGGTCACCTTATTTTAAGAGGAACTTCCAGAAAAGTAATGGCCTAACTAAAGTTGTAGTGGAATGGTGGAATGTTTAGGCACCGTGATGATGGCTGTTTAGTACAGAGTTCTTCCTTTGAGAAAGACTCACGAAATCTTCTCATAAGGTGGTCTCCTTCTTTGCCTATACTTCAAGTGAGCAGTCTTCAGTATTGTCCTTGAGACCATTTCAGGGGTTCCATGAAGTTAAAATTATTGTCACAATCACACCAATACATTATTTGCCTTTTTCACTCTCATTCTCTCACATGTATGCTGTGGAGTCTTCCAGAAGCTACATGATGTATGACACTGACATCACTCTGATGTCTAATAGAATGCATACTTACATATTTTTGTTTTTTAAATTTATCAATTTAATTTCAGACATGGTAAATATCAGTAGACACAATTCACTCTACAAAAAAAACTGAAAACTATTTGGGGTCCTCAATAATGTTTTTTAAGTATGTAAAGGGGTACTGAGACTTAAATATTTAAGGATATTTTAAGTTATCCTGCCTGATCTGGTACCTGAAATATCATAAATATAACAGAACCAAAAATAGGGTGGTAATTCCTACTCAATTCAAAACTATGTGAGTTTAATCAGTTTGCAAAGGTTGATATCTAAAAGCAAAATCAAAAGAACACATATAAGGAAAAGAGCCCAAATTGACCAGGTCATGTCAAAAGGACATAGGCCCCAACGTGAAGGAGCTTCTAGTGGCCAGATCAAGGATATCTGATTTGCAACTTTGCACATAATCAGAAATGCCAATGGTATGTTCCAGGGCATGACACAAAGAAAGGCAGGGAGAGTTGCAGACACAGAGGGAAAACACAAGGATTATAATTAATGTCCACATGTCTCATATTTTCCAAGAAAATATAATGAACCAGATATTTAGAGTTTACACTTTTAATTCTTCAGTATCTAAATACCAATATAAGAAATAATACTGAATTAAATAACATTTGAAAAGCTTACTAAATATATAAATATCCAATTCAACAATGACAATCACATAAGTTTTAGTTCCTAAGTCACTAGATAAAGACAAAAATAAAAATAAAAAAGATATCAATAAAGTCACTAATTTGGTCTTATGATTATTTAAAAGTTCAAAAATTGTTCCACTAGTTAAAACAATGTGTTTAGAACAAAGGGAATTAATTGTATACCCGTACATGCTTCCTCTGCTACTGTGAAAAGTGAACTCATAGGGAAAGAAGTCGGGAGAGACAAAGTACAGTATTTGAACTGGCTGACTATTTAGAAAACCTCCTAACTGTCTATTCTCATAAAACGAGTATATTTTCATTATACTAGTCTGAATTCAAAATGACTAACATAATGCCAGGTCGTATTACAAGACAAATAGACAAGTAATGCATGCTTTAAAAAAAAAAATGTGAGCTGCTGTCTAAGACTAGCAATATTTATTGTGCTACAAAAATTGGTAAATAAAGTTAAGGTTGCCACTGTTATTTCACAATAAATTCAGTACTATTTTCCTTGTTGTAAATGTCACATAAGTACATGAAAAATAGCAGTGAAACCAGAGGTTCTAAAGAGATCTGCTATTAGCAAAGCAGTGGACTTGTTACCAAGTGACGAGGGAACAGACTCATGGACCTGAGAACAAGAAGGGAAGAGACAAAACATCCGCAGCAAAGCAAAAGGTACCTCACAAAAGTTCTTTGGTTCTTAATCATCATGACTTCTTTCTTCTCCTTTTCACATCTTTTCCTTTTGTTTATTCCCCTTTTCCTGGAATTACATCAGTTTTTAAAGCAGAATGGCAAACTATCTGGTTCAACTCTTCAATATTCTGGATGCAAACGTGGAAGCTCAATGAATGGTGAGGATCACAGGGTTTCCGCCAGTTTCAGCCAAAGTCAGCCTCTACATTGTGGCTTCCGGTTCTAAGTTCAGTATCTTTTCAACATCACAACACTGCACTGTTTTACAAAATGAAGCCTTACAACAGACCTGACAGGTAAAATGACTTCCTCTTGGGACTCACACAAGTACTGAGTAGCTTGGATGGCAGTAGGAAGTCTTGAAATGTTTAGACCTTTTACTCTCACTTCTTTTGCTCCTTCAGGCCTTTTGGAGAATGCCCCTTTTTCTCTTGCTTTTCTCCTGCATCAGATTCAAGTCAACCGAAGAATAACTTTCAGAGTTCTGTGAATCCTCTAGGGTTCTGGATAAAAGAAAAGATCAAGATATTAACCTTGAGCATTAAAATTTCTATCCTAATAGATTTCAAGAAGATAAATAACAGAAGGATCAATAAACATAAAATTCTACTTCTGAAGATTTCATCAGCAAAGAGAAGGAGTCAGATATTCTCGACCCAATGTGATGTGAGGGAAATGTGACTCTGTTTAAAAGGAAATAGATAATTCAATGAAAGAAAGGTTTGTAGAATCACTTAAGACTGCAAGTAAGAAAACATATTCAAGAATTCCAGGGGAAGCCAGGATGGCTCAGTGGGGTAAGCGCTCATTTTGCAGCGCCGGGGACCGAGGATCGAATCCAGGCCCTGGCCCATGCGGACCCATGTGCTGAACTAGGGAGTGCCCCCAGTTCAGTTCTCTCTGTCTCTGTATCTCTCTCCTCTCTCTCTCTCTCTGTCAAAACCAATTTAAAAAAAGAAAAAAAAATGTTTAAAAAAAAAAAAAAGAATTCCAATTGATCTATGTATTTTACTAATCAGACCTTGGGGCTTTGTTCCCCATAGATACTGACTTGCTGGACATCAGGTTGAGAATGGTCATACAGTAGGCAGATGGAGAGCCTTTCAAGCGCCACTAGCTTTCCAGCACAGAAACTGGGAGAATGCTGACCTCCCAACAAGGCATGCAGCTAGAGAAGGAAAAGGCCTAAAGCTTTGCCTTGGTGCCATCACTCACTCTCTGTGTAATCTGAAGTATTTCTTTTTTTTTTTTTTTTTTATCTTTTCACATTTATAGAGAGAAATTATCTTTTTGTCTTCAGTGCATAGTTATTTCTATTTTACTTTTTGACAGATAGAGAGACAGAGACAGAGACAGTTAGAGAACCGAACTGTGGGAACTCCCCAGTTCAGCATGTGGGTCCTGCCTGGGCCGGAACCGGGATTTGATCCTCGGTCCTCATGGCCTCAAAGCGAGCGCTCAACCCGCTGAGCCGTCCCGGTTTTCCCCAAGTATTTCTTAACTAAACCTGCAAAGTTCTGCATGTTTGAGCCTTGCCAACATTTCCAGAGTGAGCTCTATGTGGCAAAAGATACAGAACAGCTCAGGCAAGAATGCTCGTGCTTCAGGGTCTGATAGTGACTTTGTAATCATATTATATCATGACATATTTATATGATGGGTGATATTTGCACCCATTCAAGAGTAAAATTTTGTAGAAAAAAAATAGTCTTGGAATGCAAGATTTATCCCAGCATTTCTGACCTAGGAATTCAATAAAGGTTGCTTAACACTTTTCTCATATAAAGCATTATATTTCTTCTCCTTGAACCTATGAGGACATTGGGATAGAAGTGAGGATTACCACTCATCCAGCCTTCATCTGGAAAGTGTAAGTACAATTATTAAGCAAAGCAAAAATTTTTATTTTAGGGAAAACAAATATTCTTTATATTATCCTTCCAAATAATCACCAATTTTGCAATTACAAATTGTTTATTGATCATTTCTGTTAGTTGACATAGTACGAAGCTTAAAATAGGAGAAAGTAGCATAATCCAGCCTAGAATATAGAGTTTCACCAACATTGCCATTGTTATCACTGCAAAGAGCCCATTTATAGGTAAGGTGATTGTAAAGTGAAAGAAATCAAGATGATCATACCAATAATGTGGGTGAAAACACTTTTTACATGAAATATTCGCAGCTAAATTCTTGACGAAAACGTTAAGTTTGGACATGTATTTCACATGATGATCTATATTTTCTACTGTTTTCCAATTCATCCTTGACTCAATCAAACAAACAAACAATATCAACAAAACCCTGCTACTTAAAGATTTTTAGAAATTAGGTAATTGTCTTAACAGTGATGTTTTTGTTTCTGAGAAGCATGTAATCATTGTTGGGTTGACTAATGAGAAATAAAAGATTAATCTCAATCCCAAATTTATCTTCACTGTAGCATTTGTGAAAGAGAAAAGTTTATGACATCAACTGGGTGTTAGTAGAAATAACATACAGAACGGTAGAAAATTTCCCTGGGAAATTTTAATTTTTTTTTTTCTCACTTTCTATTTCAGTAATAAGGGACTGGAGTCATAAAAGAAGAAAAAAGTTTTTTGAAAACCTGTTACCCTGTTATTTTATTATCATAGTTTCATGGGAAGTACCTGTGATGACATCATCAGAAGTGATAAAAAGAGAAATTGTCTCTAACTTATTACACCTTACTCTAGTTTTACAATTGAAAACAAAAAAAAGCTCTCGTACTCTAGTATTTCACAGAATTATAAGTAAAAGTAAAGGGAGTCTAACTTCTCTACAGATAACAGGAGTTATTAAGAGGTTATCACTCTGTCCAAAAACTGTAAATTTGCTTATACTTTTGTAAGCAATCAGTAAGTGGTTTTGATCAATATATATATATATATATATATATATATTTTTTTTTTTTTGTCATTTATCTAACAAAGAATTGAATCTTCCTTCGCAAACTTTCCTTACATACCATACGTGTCTTCCTATTTGGCAGATCCACAGAGATGATTGCCTATTCATATTGAATGAGTTCAAGAACTAATTCATCCCTTCCCTCCTCTTTCTCTCTCCACCAACTCTGAAAACACACACACACACATACACACACACACACACTTCCTCCTCCCCACTCCTTTATTTCTGTTTACATCACCATTTTTCAGGTCACCAGCTCAAGAATCTTGGTGACAATTCCCCTGCCCATCCAAAAGTTCTGTTTTAAGAAGATGATGAAAAGAAAAAGAGAGAGAAAAGTAAAGGGAAGGGAAGATAAAAAGAAAGGTAGTAGGATTATCACAAATTGACAATCAGAATTTGTTACTTGAAGAAAAAAAAATATTACTATGTTTTATGATTTTCTTCCCTTTCTTCCAACTTTGTCAACTTAAAATTTGGTCTTATGCCAGTATTTCCTCAGCCTGGAGCATTTAAGTCTCCAGCATAACCAACACTTCATCTTACTAATTATTTAAGTATATGGGATCAAATGATCGGGATGTTGAAAAACTTTTTTTTTAACCTAAAAAGACAATTTTTTTTAAACCAGCCAGAAAAAAATTACAGTCACTCAAATTATGCTTCTAAACATTCAGTGTAACTAACTGATTGGTCTTATGTCATGAAGACATTGTCAATAAATGGCAATCCTAGTGCTTACAAGATTCCATACAGGTTCAGTTGTTTTACAGTGTTTGCCCTTAGTCATGGTTTTGCTTTCCACCATTTCAGTTACCTGCAGTTAACTGATGTCTGAAAATATAACATGAAAAGTTGCAGAAATAAACAATTCATAAGTTTTAAATTTCGCACTGAGTACCATGATGAAATCTGCAGCCATCCTATTCTGTCCCACCTGGGTGGGAGTCATCCCTTTGCCCAGCATACCCACTCTGTATATGCTCTCTACCCACTAGTCACTTAGCAGCCATATAAGTTATCAGATCGACGGCAGCGGTATCTGCAGTGCTTATGTTCAAGGAACCGTTATTGTACTTCATAATGCTACATCACATAATTTTATCACAGCATATTGTTACCATTGTTCAGTTTTGTTGTTAGATATTGTTGTCAATCTCCTATTGTGCCTAATTTATAAAGTAAATTTTATCACAGGAGTATATGTATAGAAAAAAAACAATATGTAGAGTTCAGTACCATACACAGTTTCAAGCACTGACTGGGGATATTGGAACATATCCCACTCAGACAAGTGGGGACTACTGTATTTCATAGATGAGAAAAGGCCCAAATACAGGGATAAGCTGACTCTTTGTTTCAGGAACTAGAAAAGGCACTGAACAATTAATATTTCCCAGAAAATCCAAGACTTACGTAATGAACAAAGGACAATTCTTTTGCAAATGGCCCTTTCTAGTGGAATTTATACTGGCGCCAATAGATTATGATTTTTGTTCAAAAGAGACTTTAAAAAATGAATCTGAACACTTCCTACTTTTCTGTTTAAACTTTCCAAAAGAATACAGCAGTAACAGCAAGTACAGACTAAAACAAGTGCAACTGATAACAATGTTCCCTTCAACTCAGGACTCCAGGACCTTATGGCTGCAAGAACATTCTAGCAAAGGCTAAGAGACCAGTATTAGAGTCATAAACTGGCTGCGGTTAACTAGCTGTGTGACATTAGGGAAGAAAGTCAATTTGCCCCTCTGGGCTTCAGTTATTAACTGGAAAACTGAAATGTTTGGATAAAGTAGAATTAGCCTTCTACTTCTGACATTCTGCAAAGTGCTAATGAGGTCTATAGGTTTATGTTCAATAAGATCAACTAATCTGCAATCTCCTCTCCCTGACAGAACAAATACCTTTATCTACTTTTACAAAGGAGTAATTGACACTGAAATTCAGTTGCTTTTCTCATAAAATCACAAGAACTAATCTGGTATTTATATAAGTTTATGCAAAATTAAGTTTTCAGAAAGTCTAAAACATGAAAGATTAGTCTATGAAACATAAAATGAAAAGAAAAAAAAAGTTGCATTTCAGTGAGATTTTAAACATATATTTAATACTCAAAGGCAACATTTATTTTTTTTCTTCCCCTTTAGTCATCTGAGATAATGAAAACTCCCATATCACCCTTCACCCTAAGAAAATCCCATTACAGACAATAAAAATAGCAGCTTTGTATTAGTTTTCATATATTGTGCCTATCTTCAGAAACCAAAGACCTTCAATTATCTCTCTCTAGCTGACTCTTGTTCTATAGTGTTTCTTGTTTTGTAATGTCTCACAATGTTTTAGACTCAGCATTTATAAAGTACTAAATTTACAAGAAAAGTGGAATCAGAAAAAAATCACTTTGAAAATTTACCTTTCTATCTTTCACTCACTAAGTCACTATTTTAGTGAACATTTATTAAATACTTGGTATACATAAGACATTGTGATCGATCAGGGCATAGAGAGAAATTTATGGTCTATAAGGGCAGAATGACATGACATAGTATTTTAAGTATGGATCACCTTTAGCTTATAGTGTTTGAGAGAGAGAGTATAACATAGAAAGTACTACTTAATTACTGATCATATTGGACAATATCACAGTTTCTTAAATTGAATATGTGGCCTGTGGAAAGCTAAAAAAAAAAAAAGAAGAGAATGACCTTCTCGTTAAAAGGTAGAAAGAACATAATATGGGTACTGATATATCTTTCTCTGACTTTACCATCAAATGATGCTATCTATAGTCATCACATAAACATCTCAATATTTTCTCTCATTACACTTACTTTTTTTTTTTTCAAGATAAATGTTTTAAAGATTTATTTTATTGATTTTGACAGACAGAGAGAGACAGACAGAGAGAAGGGGAGGGCCCAGAGCAGTTTCCATAGTTGACAACATTAACTTTCCATATAGTTTCACTCCACAGGTGGGCACAGGGCTACACAGGGCAGAAACCAGGCCGGGAGCCTCCCACATAGGCCCCGGCAAGAACTGAACTGGGGACACACTCCAGTTCAGCATATGGGTACGCCGGGGGCCGGGCCCAGGATTCGATCCTCAGTCCCCGGGGTTTCAAAGCGAGCGCTTAACCCACAGAGCCATCCCAGCTTTCCCTACACTTGCTCTCAATTAACAAAATAAGTGGTCATTAAACAATCTCAGCAAGTGACACACAGGAATATTATAAAACATCATCAACATTTATGTATCTTGTAAACAACAAACAAAACACACCATTGCTGTCTCCTTACTTAATTTTCATGTGAGCCCCAAGTTTTCATTAAAAAAATCATTTGTTAAGAAAGGAAACAATAAATCGCATAGAAGAAAACATTGGCACTAAACTTATGGACCTGGGATTCAGGGAGGACTTTATGAATCTGACCTCAATGGCAAGGGAAGTAAAAGCACAAATAAACAAATGGGACCTTATTAAGCTAAAAAGCTTCTGCACTGCAAAGGAAACCATCAACAAAGCAAAGAGGCAACC
>PVKE010017283.1:0-30941 GCA_004027555.1 Craseonycteris thonglongyai
ACTGCTCAGGACCTATTTTTGCCTAAATACTATTTAATGCACTAGTGTAGTTCTAAGAAGTGGTATTGGTTAATATGACTACCACTGGAAATCTGTTACTCTTCAAAAGTTGCAGAAAAATCCATGTTTAAAAATGCGAATGAGAGGGCACTGAAGAATTTTGCTATGGTACTTCACACTCATTATTGCAATTCAATATGTTGCAGCTGAAATGTCAGGAAATACACACCACTCATACTCTGACTTCCCTCTGCTCCTGTGAGCACACGCTGTACTTCTCAGCATCATTTGTCTTCTGCTGCAAACAGAAAAGAGCTGGTTGAATACTGCTGCTTTAATATACATAAGGCTACTTTCAAGAATCATTTGTAGCTTTTATTGATCATCCTTGGCCTTGAACTTTGTGACTAGAAACCAGTTTTAGGCTAAGCCTATAATAGAGGTAGAGTTAGGAGGTACAATATTAGCCAAATCCATTATTTTCCACTGGGATAAATTAGGGACAGATATAGTCTGATCCTCTTTCATTTTAACTTTGACCTTCATAACATACCTGAATAATTGATACCACTTTAACCATAAATTGGATGCTCTGTTGCCTCCTTCCCTAGAGAGGAAGAAAAATAAGTGTCTTGCCATATGAAAACGTGATTTGTTGTTGTTCCTGTCCTAGAAGAGGCTTTAACAGATGATCAGCCCTGTTATTTAATTATGAAACAAGAGCAGTGATTCTCAAACTTTCGCCTGTGTCATGTGCCAGGCTGGTGAAAACAGATTGCTGAGGCCCACCCCCAGAGTTTCTGACGCAGGAGGAGTAGAATGGGGCTGAGGATTCACGTTGCTCATGAGTTCCCAGATGGTGCTTATGCTGCTGTTTCTAATTCCACGTTTTGAAAATGGCATGCTTTTCCAGTACCCAAGCTGAAACATAACTGGGTTAGGGCTAACAACCCTAAATAGCAAACTTGCTAAATCATCTGGGGGCATATTTTATAACCTTCTTTTCCTGACTTACTAGAAGGATAAATTATACAAAACTGGATGTTAGATGATTTAATAAAAATCATTTCTAATGGCATGGGTCATGAAACTGCTTACAATTTTCCAGTTGAATTGTTATGCATATGCTCTATTTGGGCCTTCATTATCTACTCAATCCTTTTTCCCTTTCCTGAAAACCAAAAAAAAATAGGAACTTTCTTGGGTTAATTTCTTTTTACAACACTACTGACTTTGTATTGAGCAGTTCCCATCAGTTTACCTTGTTCGACCCTCACTGCAATCAATGAAGAGTCTTTATCATTCCCATCTGACAGATTGGAGGACATGGCTGAGGGAGATAAAAAAAAAAAAAAAAGGACACTTGGAAATACTGCCTTAGATAACTCTACAAGTTAACCTTGGAATAAACCAGCTTACAGAGAACTTTGTCACTAGCTGATTGATTTCTTTTTATCCACTGTGCTTTGGCATTAGGCAATCAGCCACATTGAGAGGCCTTATAAGAAACAACCCTGGAACTCATTTGCTGCCTTCCTATAAGGATGTTGGCAAGGACATTGTTTACTTCATTACAAATGTCTTCTTCCTTTCTGCTGGAGAAACTTCTCTTACGTCCCAGTGCCGGGAGGTGTTGTATTTCTTCTGAACACTGGGTTCTATCTACAGACAACATAAATCACATATCCAGGCATGTTCTCCTTTAGTAAATGTGTACAAACTGGCTTTACTTTTAGCTTTTCATCTTCCAACATCTCCTAACATCTCCTAACAATGTTTACTTTTTTTGAATGCTCTCAACAATAAGTATGACTAAGACAATTTGAGGAAACATATAATAAACTTTGTGTCAGCTTAACTGAGCATGTTTCCTGCAGGAAGATGCCACTGTTCCCACTGAAATGGAAAACAATAGAAGGAAGTAAGAGTAATGATGAAGGGAGAAATTAATGACTTAAGACCTATACAGGGCTGAGTAAAATTTGTGCATGTCTAATTTAGGTGAAAAGACTTTTTGTAAACTATCGTTATCATGCTTTTAGCATTTGTGTTCTTCCTATACATCTCTCATTCTTACTCCCCTTTCATATTTTCTTTGCATACCTGTTGCCTTCCCCCACAAAAATGGTGTGGGGAGGAGGATAGCTTCTGGGTTATTTTGTCAACCAACCTTAGCTTTGAGTTTCTGATAAGGTGGTAGATGGGAAAGGGATCTGATTGATTCTGCACAGATCTCTACACCACAGTGAGAAAGAATCCAAATGTGTGCAGTCAACATGTTTTCTAAACTATTTAAGAAATCTTACCTAGACTCATCTTAAAATGAGAGACAGAGAGAAGGAGGAGGGCCCAGAGCAGTCTCCATAGCTGTATGTCATCCGTTTTCAACATGGTTTTATTCCACATAGGTGGGCAGGGGCCGGCCACACAGGGTGGAAACTGGGCATCCCTCCTTCAGCCAGGGACTAAACCTGGGAGGTGGGAGGAAGACTGAACTTGGGGCATCCTACATGGGAAGCACACCCCAGTTCAGCATATGGGTCTGCATAGGCTGGGGCAGGGATTCAATTCTTGGTCCCTGGGGCTGCAAAGTGAGCACTTAACCCACTGAGCCATTCAGGCTTCCCCTGAAAAAAATGTTTTTTAAGAGAATAGCCATAGGGTGTTCTTTTCCTAAGAAATAGTGGCTGAAGTGTTTGTGATGTGGCAAAGCACATAGCTACAAAATAAGACCTTCAACGTAACAAGCATAGTCATTTATAACACATGATGCCTAGTGAAAACCACTTCCTTTCATACATAGATTTGGCTAAATCTTTTCTTTAAAATTTTTGAAGCACTCGAGTTTATTGTTCATACCACAGAGTGGTAGCAATGTTATGCATGTCATCTTTAAAACGTGCCTAGACCTCAAAAGCCCTTCCCCCTAGCCTCTCAAAAATATCAGAATGTACCAGCTGGCTTTATGTATTCTGTTTTCTCTGACAAGGGCTACACCATCGTAATCCAATAGGCTCGTGTGAACGTGCAGCAAACATTAGCTCTGATTTTTATTACGGAGCTTGATAGAAAAGAGCATTTGTTCCTTTTCATTCCTGAATGTTTAGTGGTGACATTTCTCAATCTGTGTGTGTGTGTGTGTGTGTGCACGCGTGCACGCGTTTACTGCTTTCTTTTCCCTCAAAGAGATCATCCAGTGACCTTGAAATCTGCACTGGCATTTTGCTGGCAGGAAGGGAAACTCTCTTCTCATTTGCAAAATGAATAACAATTTGATCATCCTTAAACTTCTAAAAGGTTAATTATGCTCTCTCCATGAGTACCGAATAAAAACCTGTTTTATCTCTGCCCAAATGAAGCCCACAGGGCTCACCCTCCTTCTAACTCTGCCAGGAGACCAAGTCTTTCTGGCTGTCAATTAACCGCTATCAACTCCTGGATCTGTGTGAGCTACAGTAGATTTCCTCATCCAAAAGCTGTGACAGTCCTCATTTGCTAGAGCTGTGTGGTGACTTTAAAATTTCTCAGCAGGAACGTGTTATGTGGCTGTAGGCATGATGGAAAGAAGAAGGAAGCAAGAAGAGTGAGCTAGAGAGAAAGAGAAAGAGAAAAAGCTGTGGGATTACCCCTTGAGACTTCATTTCACTTCAGAGCTTTCCACAAAAACAAAACAAAACAGAAACACAAGCACAAAGACAATGAAAATAACTATCATTAAAATTAAAAGCAAATTGGGGATGCCGAGATAGCTCAGCAGTTGAGCACCCGACTCACAATTGTGAGGTCTGGAATTCGATTTCCAGCCCTGGCCAGTGCAACCCCATATGCTGACCTGTGGTGTAACTGGTAACCACTGGGATGGCTCTGTGGCAAAGGTTTTTTTTGTTTGTTTGTTTTGTTTGTTTGTTAAATTTATTGGGGTGACATTGATAACAATTACATTGTTTCCAGGTGTACAATTCTACATTACATTGTCTATACTTCGCATTACGTGCTCACCACCCAGGATCAGCTCACTTTCCATCACCATGTATTTGATTCCCCCTCCCTACTCCCCCCCCACCTCTCCCCCCCACCTCCACCCTTACCCTCAGGTAACTACTAAACTACTGACTGTGTCCATGAGTCTTTGTTTCTTTGTTCCTTTCAGTTTTATATTCCACCTATAAGTGAGGTGGAAGGCGAAGGTTCTTGACTCCTATGTAGGAGGCCCCCAGTTCGGTTCCCACTGTGTGCACACATCCACCTGTATGGAATGAAACCACATCACAACTACTGATGTACAACTATGGAGATTGCTCTGGGCCTTCTTCCCTTCTCTGTCTGTCTCTCTCTCACACACACACAACTTCTTTCAAACAATAAAATAATTCTTTAATTAAAAAAATTAAAAGCAAATTTAAATGGTTTAAGCTCTACTGCCCCTGAAAGCATTTGATCCTTGCTGATCTGCCAGTTCTCATAGAAGGTACACTTTACAACCTTCAACTAGAAACATGCTCGATGGTTCAACACTTATTGGGGGTTGACTGATCTGCCCTTCTCCCATTCAAAAATTCTAGTTACTACTGTTTCATGGCCAGAAACAGCCACTTTTAGTTATAATCTAGAAACTATATCTTTAAAAGCAAATCTAAGAGAATTATATTTCACTTTTATTAGAAGACAAACATCTTTCAAAGGAAAGTAATGGCAGAGAATCGGGGAAGGTGAGGTAGAAAATCCTGCCTTCTGCCTGAAACTCATGACTCCTTATTTTAATGACTTAGAATGTATAACTTGAACAATTTCATAGAAGCCAACCAAATTATTATATATGAAAACAAAAATAGAGGAAAGGATGAAATAAGCAATATATATCTTTCTAAAGAAAACATGTTATTATATCCCACAGTTCAGATGTTTTAACAGTAATGTAATTTAGATTCCATGCAGGGTCTTATCTTTCCACCAGACTGAAGTGGGTTACTGTGTGTGTCCAAAAAAGGCCTAGGTGTAGCTTTAACCCATGTTCACTAGGCAACAGAGTAAATACTGCTGGGGGTGGGGCACCATGTCCCTTATTTCTGTAGGAACATCTGTGTAGGAAGATCTAGTGAAGAATAAAACATTCTGATGATTTAATGAAAACTGAAATTATTTTTAGTAAGAATCACTCATGCAAAGTATATAGTTTTTGTTGTGTTGTTCTTTCTGGATATGTTTTTTGTAGTACAATATACATGACATAAATTTACTATTTGAACCATTTGCAAGTATAAAATTTAGTGGCATTAAGTACATGTACTATATTGTGCAATCATCACCACTCTCTATCTCCAGAACTTTTTATCATCCCAAATAAAAATTCTGTATTTATTAAACAACTCCCATTCCCTTCTTCCTTTCATGCTATCATCTGAACATTTGTGTCTCCTCAAAATTTCTACATTAAAATCCTAATGTAATGGTAGTAGGAGGCAGGCTCATTGGGAGGCGATTAGGTCACGAGGGTGGAGCCCTGGTGAAAGGGGTTAGTGCCCTTACAAAAGAGACCTTACAGAGCCCCTTAGCCCCTTCTTCCATGTGAGGTTAAATGAGAAGTCTGAGATCCAGAAGAGAAGAGGACCCTCACCGTACTATGTCAGCACCCTGATTTTTTACTTCCAGCTTTCAGAACTGTGAGAAAGAAATTTTTGTTGCTTGCAAGCTACTCATTCTGTGTGGGTTTTTTCTTTGTTTTTTTTATTGTTAAATTTAATGGGGTGACATTGATTGGTAACAATTAGATAGTTTTTTGTGTTGTTTTTTTTTTGTTGTTTTTTTTTTAAGATTTATTTCATTGTTTTTGACAGAGAGACAGAAGCAGAGAGAGACAGAGAAAAGGGGGAGGGCCCAGAGCAGTCTCCATAGTTGTACATCATCAGTTTTCGACATGGTTTCATTCCACACAGGTGGGCCGGGGCCTTGCAGAGTAGGAACTGGACTGGGGGCCTCCCACATGGGAGGCACACCCCCTTGAGCCAGGGGCCAAACCAGGGGGCGGCAACCGTCCTGGGGGCCTCCTGCGTAGGAGGCTCGCACCAGTTCAGCATATGGGTCCACACAGGCCGGGGCCAAGATTCAATCCTCAGTCCCCAGGGCTGCAAAGCAAGAGCTTAACTCTCTGAGCCATCCCATCTTCCCATTTCTATGGTATTTTTTTAATAGCAGCCTGAACAGATTAAAATACCCCAGCCCCTGGTAACCTGTATTCTACTTTCTATTAATTTAGCTTTCTACATAACTACTATAATTGGAATCATACACTATTAGTCCTTTTATGTCTACTTTATTTCACTTCATATATTGATTTCAAGGTTTGTCGATATTATAATACTTGTCAGAATTTCATTCCTTTTTAAAGGCTGAGTAATATTCCATCGTTTACATATATCATATTTTGTTTATTCATTCTTCTGTCAATGGATACTTGAGTTATTTCCACCTTTTAGCTATTATGAATAATGCTGCTATGAACATTGATGTACAAGTATTTGTACAGATATATTTTGTCCATTCGTTAGTTTAATGGACATTTGGATTATTTCCAGGTTTTGCCTATAATGAATAATGCTACTATGAACTTTGTGTACAGATATTTGTATGGGCCTGTTTTCTGTTCTCTGAGGCATGTATTTAGGAGTGGGATTGCTAGATCATAGGGTATGAAACTGCATTTAGTTGTTCTTTTCCTTTCTGTGACTTTTAGGACTTTCAGTTTCGCTTTGATCATTCTCCGTTCTTTTTTATGTCTATGTGTGTTACTGCTTTCAGTATACCTTTTTATATTTCTCTTCTCGCTTTTACTTTTACCAATTATTTGATTCATTTTTTTTAATCATCTTTAAATCACTTTACTATAGTTCCTTTTATCCTCCCTGCCTTCTCAGTCCCCATTCCTGAGTGCATGAGGAAAGCCTGCTTCACCTAGAAGAAAGTCAGATTCCTATGAAACACAATTCCATGAAATAGTTCTACAGAGTAAGAACTTCAGAAACAGAAACAGAAGGACATGTGCACACAAGCTTATAATAGTATATATTTAAATGACCATTGGGGTCATAGTTTTATTCTTGTATTTGCCAAGACTGACCAAAAAAACCTGATGTTGACCTGCAGTCTCTTCCATCTGTCCATCTAAACTGCAAATAGAATGTGACGCCCAGGTAATTGCTGCAGCTGATGCTGTAGGGTATGTCACCCTCAGCAGCACTAATCCTTTGCCTCAGGCACCATATGGACAGTGACAGGTGAATCACCCTGATGAGATGAACTGTAAGTGGATTGAGAGAGGCCTTTGACTTGTCCCAGCCCTACTGCTGCCCAGTAGGACATACTTTTGTCTGATTCTCACTGTAGACTCAAGGCTAAAGCTGAGAGGCACCAATTTTGCTCAGGGAGATGATTCAGTATTTTCCAAGTTTTTGACAGCTGACCAATTAAAAGCCAGATGACACTGTTAACAAGCTCTAAATAAGCCAGGATTTAGAGCAATGGTAAGCACCAAAGCACCTACTGCTGTATCTCACCCTTCTCAGTGTGAATTTGATCATTCCAGTGATGAAGATGATGTTGATGACTGCAAGGATGCTGGGCAGTGTTCACATCATTAACTGGAAGGGAGCAAATTCTATTTCTTATAAATATTTCCAGTGATCCTTTCATTTACTACATACCAGTATTTTTTGTCTTCAAAATTCTGAAATCTTATTCAATTTCAATTAATGATTTCAGTCGAGCCCAATATCCGTAAAGTCTACACCATCATCTTTACCAATATGAGTATAATTATCATTGAACATTTCTTACACTCATACTGAGCATGGTCATTCATTAGATGAAATAATGTTGTAGATTTCACATGTAACTTTAAAAGCATAGCTTGATCAATTTTTAGTGAAAACACATAGCTTACTTAAACCATTACTGAGATATTTGTTAGCAAGCCCTTTGTTAAGACTTTCAATCTGTGAATGAATGGAGATACTGGGAATATTTCAAAAGGGAAAGCCACACAAACTCATTTCCCTGAAATTCATTAAGGTCACTATTTTGTTAAAGCAATTGGAAACTCTTCAAGACCAAGAATGACAGAGAAAGGTCTGAGCCCAAAATGGATTGACATTGCCCTTTATCTACAATTCTGATTAATATTCAGCATGTCAGGCAATAGGACCTTTGCAAATACAGTGGATGTGAACTGTAATGGTTTTGATTTTAATTTTTGTGCTTTTTTGTAGCCATTATACAAAACTCCTTTCCAAATAAAGAGCTGGAGCCAGCAGCAGTCAGGAATTTTGATCAGTGCGTACCTCCCTTTCTCTGTGTGATGATCAGACTTCAGAGAGAGAGGTTGAAATGTGGGGGCTGCTGGACTTTAGAACTGAGTTGCTATAAAAAGTGCACGTTAGGGAAGTTTCAGAGAGCACAGCATGGTGCAAATTGCTACCATACGCATCACTTACGGAAACCACACCGATCTCAGCAGAAGTGGCAGGAGTGAGTGACATCACCAGCACTGTGATCTGAACCAGCCTCCGAAAACATAGCTGATGGACCAGCAAGGGTGGTTAGCAACACACAGAGACCCAGCAATACACACCCTATGAGACTGATCAAGAAGCAGTTGTAGTGGTTCTCAGTTTCATTTCTCAAATTTTATAGCTCTCCCACAAAAGAAAAAAAAAATTTAAGAGAGATTTGGAACAGTTTGAGGCAATGATGGGAAATGGCACTGTTCCGAACAGACAGTTCTTAACATTTTGTTCCTAGCAGGTAAGAAATCACCAGAAACGAAAGCTTTCATAGTATCTACATTAATAGCTAATGATTCTAGTCACCAATTCTGATGTGTGGGATTTTTCCCCCACACCAAGCAATTCTTAGGTACCAGCTGGGTGTCTTAGAATTCAACTCATTTCTGACACTCCCTATGTGGAGATAGCATCACATCTCACAGGTTAAGGGCTCAGTCCTACAACACTGGACCCCTCCCCTCCCATCCATTTCAGCTGCCAATCACAAGTCCAGTTTGTCACTTGCACTTCTGACCAACAGGCTACAGATGGGAGGTTCCAACAATACCCTCCTTGGGCTTGATTGTTTGCTAGAGCAGTTCATAGAACTCAGAGAAACGTTTTACTTAGTAGATTACGAGTTTATTATAAAAGTATGTAACTCAGGAATAGCCACATGGAAGAGATGCAACAGGACAAGGCCTGGGGAAAGGGCACGGAATTTCCACACTCTCTAAGCATATTACCCTGAATCTCCATGTGTTCACCAACCAGAAAGCTCTCCCAACCCGGCCCCTTTTGCATTTCCATGGAGACGTCATTAAGTAGGCATAGTTGATTAAATCACTGGTCATTGGTGAGGGGACCCGATTTCCAACCCACCCCTCTCCCCAGAAGTCTGTGGTTTATTTACTTATAATGCCCCCCCACACACACACACACACAATGTGCAAACTCATGAAAACAGGGAGTTAACTGGGCTCACACTGTGAGGAAAAGCTAAGCAGAGGAAATAGCATGTGGGAAATCCCAAGACAGCAGAGAGCTTGATGTGCTGAGCAATTCACAGCAGTGTGGCTTTAAGATTTATCGGGCACCACAGATACCTCAAATTCTGAATGCCAAAACAAGAGGCTGGAAAAAAGACTGAAAACACCATTAAGGAAAAGAGCCTCCAGTGTGCAAAATAGCTCACACATATATAGAGGAAGGGGAAGGGGACTGCAGAGAAGGGAGACATCCATTTCCACTGCTTTGCAAGGTACACACAAAGTTAGCGTTTAAGAAACAGTCTCATTAAGTTTCAGGATTATTGTTTGTTCTTTGTTTCCTTGATAAGATCAAATGAAAAACATCCACCTTAATAAAATTCAGTTAGAGGAAGTTGGTTAGGAAAAAAGTAATGTTGTTTTAGCATGAACCAACAAAGTCTACATATGCTTTCAACAACTTTTCCAGGCTTGGCTATTGCCAGGCACTTGTTAAATGTACAATGTCATTGTTTACCATAAAAAGTTAACAAAAATATGTCACAGATGAATTATAATCCTTTTACTTGACCATTCTCTGGATGCTCTGTTTGTTGGACCAATATTATTGAGTATATCAGTTAGAACTGGGAATTACAAAAACAATACCGTACATTCTTATCTCCAACATTTTAATTTTCATTTGCCATTTTTCTGATATAGAGCTGAGATCAGGGACCTCAACACTGGCATTCTTACTTAAATCACATCCAAAATACATCACCAATTTTTCTGTAGGAGAAACTTAAACACATTTAGGAAACAATCTGAACTCAAATCTCTTGTGAAATTGTAGAATCCCCTTCCCATAGTATTTGTAGCTGTCTTCGCCCAATCTAATCAACTACATTTCCTTTATAGCAATTCTTTGTTAAAGAATATTTCCAACACTTCCAACTTAGTTTTCATTGAAATAACAAGTGTCTTTTCAACCTCATTTTATTGGTTCATGTAAATTTACTTAAAATTTAAATTAACATAGTGGTTGTAATTTGCATAAACAGGTTCAGGAACAAATGTCACCATCTTCATGAGGCACATGACTTAACTTGTGGGGGTGGAAGGGTACAGACCACATTGTAACTAGATCATATTGTTCTCTGTGGGTGCTTCTCCTTGACATTTAGTACTCAGTACCAGGTACAAGCTAACACTCTCACCCAGAGAGTGCTAAACTACTTAACCTCCTCTCTTACATTGTAGTCAATTCACATATGTTTTTTATTTACTATGTGAAGAGGTTTATAACAGATTCGGCAGAAGAGATTAAAAATAAATGAAGGGATGGGAAAAGACATTACTGACCTTCAAAGGCTTCTACCGGTAATATTATTGCATAAATTGTTACCACCACCATTGCTATTTGCTGATGTTTATTTGCTGTTTTGTTGCAGGCATTTTGTAAAATACTCTGCATATATATCTCAATTAATCCCCACAACACCTCTTTGAGGTAGATACAAATATCAGCAACACTGACAGATAAGTGAGGTGGAGAGAGCTACTTCACCAATGGCAAAGTCATGATTTGTCTCCCAGTGAAAGGTGCTACCACTTAGCTTCACTGACCTTCATTATTAACAACCATCAGAAGCCTCAGATCAGTCTGTATGCTGTTAGAGTCCAATAAACCTTTCTTCTTCTTTTTTTATTTTATTTTATTTTTTTACTATTAGCATGGAGAGTTTTTCTTAAATCATACTTTCCACTGGAAGTTACCATTAAAATGAATAAAACATAAACACTTGTGAAGTCTGTCAAGAATTCACTGAGTGTCCAGCATTGTGCTAGAACCTTAAACACTGAATCAGTCTCAGGCCCCACATTTTTAGGGGTCTTGACCAACCTATTGGGCATGGCATGACAATGGAGCTTCTGCCAAAAAGTCACAGTGAATGCACCTCTTCCCCCATCAAATAGTGGAACCCAAATTTTATTACTTGTATTATGCTTAATAGGACTTATTTTCTTATTTATTTTAATGCCTCTGTAGAATAATAAAAAAATAAAACAAAATATTCAGTAGTGATTTGTGACCTATTCTTAAAATATCATTAAATTTAATGACAAGATTTCTTTAATAGTGATGAAAAATGTTATCTGCTGCATTTATAGTTTTGTAATATAAATAATACACATGCATTGTAAATAATTCCAGTAGTATAGAAGAGTTAGAGACATAAAATAAAAGCACTAAAATCCCCCAAACCACTGATAGTCACAATCTACATTAATTTATATATAATACTATGCATGTATAAATAAAGTTTTGATAACATTCTGACTTCTTTCTCTGTGGATATCTACTCAGATTTTCACCCTTGCAAAGGAGTAAGATGTATTCATATCTGCCACCAGGCAGCATCTACATATGGCTTTTCAAAGATTCTCTTCTACAAATTTAATTGTGAAGTAAATTACTATGATGCAGATACAATGATATCCTTTGCAAACATCTTGGCATTAAGACATAGCCTGCCTTATATATTTTATATATACACAGACACAAATATGTATATATGGTCTCTAAAAAATGGTCTCTTTAACCCCCTCCCTTGAATTGATGTGTTTAATTAAATTGAATTCTATTGATTTATTGCAGTGAACTGAATTGAGTTGAATTAAAGAGAGCCATATGGGAATTGTTGAGCAGTTGTTAAAACCTATCTCTACTCATATGTTGTGCCTTCCATCTCACAGACTTAACAATAAAATCTGACAATTTTTTTTTAAAGGTATTTATTTATTTATTTATTTATTTATTTATTTATTTTGACAGAGGAGAGAGAGAGAGAGAAAGATACAGAGACAGAGAGAGAACTGAACTAGGGGAGCTCCCAGTTCAGCATATGGTTCCACACAGGCCGGGGCTGGGATTCGATTCCCAGTCCCCGGTGCTGCAAAGTGAGCGCCTAACCCACTGAGCCATCCCGGCTTCCCCTGACAATTTTTTAAGATAACAAAATCTTCAAAAGTTTCATCCCAGAGAACAATGTATTCTTCTATCCAAAATGTCCAAGCATAAACAAATGATACCACCACAATTTTCCCAATAGCTGAATGAATCAGAGAAAAATACGTTTTTCTTTATTTTCTTGGTAAGTATATGTATTGTCCCTTCTTCATACCGGTACCTTAATCGATTCTTGAAATGAATAGAAAGAACTATAGCTAATAAATATGTTAAGTACACAAATCTACTCTGAGGAGAAGTCAGGAAATCTGGAATGAACTTGTCCAATTGTGATGCTTAGTATGGCTTCTCACTGCTGGAGCACTGGAGGTCACTGGATGAGAAGATGCTCTAGCATTCTGGTTCTTTGGGAGAGTAGCGAGAGGGTCACCTCTCCCTCTGAAACAAAAGGATCTCCTATACCTAATAATAGCCACTAATGATCCTTAGTTGTCGTTCTTTATTCAACCAGAACATTTTGAACTCTTTTACAACTTTTCACTGTTTTTATCCTCCCACCCCCAAGGTAGAACCAGAGCTCTAATACATGTCATGATCAAGCTACTGGAATGTGTCTTACAAAGGGATCTATCTTAAGGAACATTCTGATAATCTTCAGAAATAAGCAAGTATCCAATATGGCAAGGTATACCCTATCTGAAAAGCAATTTCACTAAATGGAATGGGGCCTGGAAGCAAAAAAAGATAAATTAGAGCCCTTTCACCTATAGAATCAAGATAAGCAAAAGCAGTGGAGAAAATATAATGTCTGGGGCTGATAACTGGCCACCATCTGGCTTCCATAAATCCCTCTGAAGTGGAGAAAGCATCTCAGGTGCAAAATGGGACAAAGGTTACTGCCCATATGTTGAAATCAGTGCATTGACAAATAGCCATACCCTCAATTACAGTTATTACTAAATGGCAGCAGCAACAGCCATTGTTTTCTAATAGTCTTTCTCCCCTTATTTAATAACAGAATCCTGATGTTGAGTGCATCCATAACCCCAAATATTTGGGGTCTATTAGGACTATTTTTCTGCCTCCCTTGTAGTTAGTTTTGATCATGTGATGAAGTTCAGACAATGATACAAAACCAAAATTGTATATAGTATTTACTGGAAGTTTCCTTACAAAGCAGAGAGTGGGCCATTTCTCTGTCTTTCTCGTCTTGCTATGTAGAATATAAACATGTGGACTCCTCCTAGGAAAGGTAAAGCAGAAAACTAGAAGGAGTCATGCCAGTCCTTGGCTCACCATTTCCAGATTTACTTAAAAAAGAATTAAACTTTTATATTGTTTAAGCCGCTGTTATTTGAGAGCTCATGGTTATTTGCAGCTGAAGCTAATCCTGACTCATACAGATTGGAAATAAATACAGATTTATATAATACTCAAGTTACAATGCAGAGGAAGCAGCCAAGGCTGTTTACTTAGGCTAATGGAAATGGCTTCAGCATAGTGTCCTAGTCAGCAAAAGGAAGGGGTGGCAATGGACAAGGGGTGCCGAGCCCAAAGGCCAGGAAGACCAGCACAGTACACAGCCTGATCAAACTCCTAAATTAGGTGATGATTCAGGCCACCACAACCAATTCTTTGGACTGGACATAAGCCCAGAGAGACATACTATATGAAGATTCTAAGTCAGTGTTTCCCAACTTTTTATTTCATGCCACTTTTGGCAAGCAAAAAAATCTCCAAGCCCTTGCCCTTGAGAGAATGATATATCCCTGAAGAGTCAGTACCCAACCATCCCCATGAACTTTGAGAATAACCAGAACGAAGCTCCCATGAGCTGTCCAGGTGCTCCCAAATGTACTCATTAGAGGGCTTTGCTCTTTGTATATGAAGCAGTTCTCAATTGTTTTTCCTGCTTTAAGAATCAGAATAGATGATATTCACAGTGTAAAATACCCATGGGCTTGCCCAGCATGAGAAGAAATTCCCTGCTTGCTAACTATAACTATCATTTCAGTCCCACTCAAGAAATCATATAGAAATGGGGTGAGAATGACATTATAAACCATATAATGATGTGACAAGACTGAGTTTGCTTTAATATATAAAAATATTAATTCATATCAAATTTTTATAAATAACTAGTCTTACTTTCATAAATAATTAGTTAAAGATTATTTGTAACAAGTTTTAGGAAAACAACTTCAACATGCTGCAATACCTCCAAGAAAGTAATCCATTTATAAAACTTTACCCTTGCTCTTATCGGTACTGAAGACTTTAGACTCTCCTCCATAATTTCCAAACCAGAGTGAGACTTCCAATATAGAAAACTATTCACCAGGTAAATAGCTGAGCAGACTTACCCATGCAAATGAATTCCAAATAAAAATCTCTTTAATGATAATAATGAGGAAGCTGATCAGAGCCAATTATTTTAAGCTTCCTAATTTGTATATTAACTAAACATCCTCATAATTAAGCAAGTTAGCCTAGGGAAATACCATACATTTAAGACTCTAGCATATTTTCCTTTGAATTTTTGGCCCAAAAATATTCCTGTGAATAGGAAGGGAACTTGTCTAGGTAGCAGGCAGCTGAAAGAAGCGTGCTTAAGCAAATTCAGGGTGTTACTATTATTAGTGTTCCTGTTATTATTTTAATATAACTAGAAATCTGGAGGTAAGCTGTCCAGAACAGATACTATGTCTCCAGGCTGCTAATAGGGATCCAGCCTCTTTTATATTTCTGCTCAGCATGTCCATAGGGTGAGCTATTCTCCTTACTGTCCCAAGATGGCTCCTGCACTCCAACTTGATGTCAACAGAAGAAGATAAAAGGGAGCCACCAATTGAGTGAGTCAGTTTTTCCTTTCTAATGAGCTTGCCAAGAAGTTCTACCTAGCAATTTCCACTTACCTAACCTGTCACATAGTCACCTTTAGCCACAAAATTGAGTAGGGTAGAGTAGGGTGGGGAGTGGGGAGAGTGATGACCGGAAGTGAGGGGTGGAAGACAGGGTGATGATAGAATTTCTGAGCAGGGCAAAATTTATCCTGAAACAAAGTCAGTTCTTTTAGGAGGAAGAAGTGGAGATAGAAATTGGGTAAGCAACCAATTTTGTTAGTTATCTGCTACCTAGCACTCAGAAGGGTAAAGAAAGATCATCCTCGTTTAAAAACAAATCCATGGAGAAGCCAGGATGGCTCAGCCAGTTGAGCACCCACTTTGCAGCCCCAGACACCAAGGATCGGATTCCAGCCCCCGCCCGTGTGGATCCACGTGCTGGACTAGGGTGTATTTCCCATGCGGAAGGCCCCCCAGTTCAGTTCTCACCCCTAGGCTTGGCCCCCAGCTCAACCCCTGGTTCGAGGGGTTGTGCCTCCCATAGGAGAGCCCTCTACCCCCTCACCCCCCACCCCCCTGTTCCTGCCCTGTGCGGCCCCGCCCACCTGTGTGGAAAGAAAGCGTCTTGAAAAAAACTGATGACCTACAGCTGTGGAGACCTACAGCTGTGCAGACTGCTCTGGGCCCACCCCCTTCTCTCTGTCTCTCTCTGTCTATGTCAAAACAATAAAATAAGTCTTAAAAACAAAAAAAAACCAAATCCATGTTTGAGTCTACCAATAGAAGTAATCAAAACCCTACTTGAAAGACAACCGATGACATTGGAATACATGCTTGCCTCACTTTGGAACTGTAGCAAAGGGTTGGAATCTATACAGAAGTTCCCAGAGACCCAGAGAGATGAATCTCAGAAAAGGTCAAGCTGCCTTTACCAATGTAACAAATGTGAAGAAGGTTTCATTTCTTTTAGTAAAAAAAAAAATGAAAGAAGACTGAAATGTCATTTGTAGTGTATTAAACCTTTCCTTGCTTTTCATTTGTCCCTAAAACACCCTTTTTTATTTAAACTTCTGTTCACTCCTTTTTATGGTTTAAAAAAATTCGGGAAAGATGCCATAGTTGTGTTTTTGTTATACCTTTTTTCTCACCTGCAGTGTTCTGATCAGTTGGGCCCTTCTTTACAAGTCAAACTGCAGGTTTTTATTTGTTGGTAATGGAAACCCGGTTTAACACCTGACAATCAGGCTCAGTCTTTTCAGTAACAACCGGAACAGTTCTGGAATTAGCACTTTGCTGTCAGTTTTGTTAATGATGTTTGAGTCAAAGAGGAACACAATCCTCTTCTGGGAATATGTTATATCGACTCTATAGAGCTGACAATAGTAAAATGTTGGTTTAAAATCAAATTCACCTTTCAGATGTCGTAAGTTCTAAACATTTGAAAAATGGATTAGAGCTTAACTCTATGTTAGCAAATTGTGAAAGAGCTAAATTTAAAAGTTAGCTCAAGAAGAGATTTTTAAAAAAATTTTATTAATCATCAGAAATTCTTCATTCCAGGGCAAGTACAGAAATAAAAACTGGAAATTCTTTGTTCTCTAATAATTCATTAATATTTACAAGATCCCCAAAATAAACCCAAAATGAAAAATATAGAATTATTTCCAGAAAAAATAACAACAAGAGTTCTCTCTTCACAGTCTGTGGGTCTTATGCTATATTTTGCCAGATTAAGGGAACATGTAATAATGGATTGTTTTTATATTCTTTGAACATAGACCCAAGAATTAAAGTTTAGTCTCCAGCTTGTTAGAATTTCTAACTGATAATTTGTCAGTGCAATGACTCAGAATATACTATGTTGTTCCTTATGTCTTTCTTCAAAGCATCCTGAAAATGTCCAAAATGCATTAATACAATTAGAGTACACACATCCAGCTCTGGGAGAAAGATACAGTACTTTATGTTCTTAAAATTCTATACTATCTGGCCACTGACATAAATGCACTCCTATTCTTTTCCCCTTTATTCAATAGATCCAATAAATAAATCTACAATGTAATCTACTTAAATGGATCAAGAACATATTCAAATTTTACTTATGGGACAATTTGACATGCTAAAAGTATCACTTTCGTGAAAACATGTTAAAAGGCATATCAAGTAGAGTTCTTTAAAAAACAAGGGCCTTGTCAACCTTTACACATTCAACAAAGATAACTACTTTTTCCCATGTGTTTTTAGTTATTTTTCATTGTGATAAAATACATAGAACATTTACCATCTTAACAATTATTAAATATACTGTTCAGTGGTATTAAACACATTTACATTGTTTTTGCAACCATCACGTTTGTCCTCCAGAATTTTTTTGTCTTCCCCAACTGAAACTCTATACCGATAAACAATAAGTTTTCTATTCTCCAGCCTCTTGCAAACACCTTCTACTTTCAGTTGATTTTCTGGATGACTTCATTCATTGATGTAACTGGAGTGTTAAAATTCCCTATTATTGTATTATATGTCAGTCACTCCTTTTATGTCTGTTAATATTTACTTTCTGTATTTAGGTGCTACTATTATACATTGGGTGTGTAGAGGTTTACGAGTATCATATCCTCTTGTTGGATCGAGCTTTTTATTATTATGTAATGCCCTTTCTTTGTCTCTTGTTACATATAGTCTTTGTTTTAAAATCTATTTTGTCTAAGTATTGCTACCTCAGCTTTCCTTTCACTTTCATTTGTATAAAATATCTTTTTCCATTCCTTTACTTTCAATCATGTGTGTCTTTTCATCTGATGTGAGTCTCTTGTAGATGGCATATAGATGTCTTTTTTTTTTTTTTTTAACTATCCATTCTGCCATCCTATCTTTTGATTGGAGCATCTAGTAATTTTCATTTAAAGTAATTATTGATAGTTGTACAGTTATTGCCATTTTATTAACTGTTTTCTAGTTGTTTTTATAGTTCTTCTGTTCCTTTCTTCTTCTTTTGGTCTCATTTCTTATACATTGGAGACTTCCCTTAGTGATTTGTTTGGCTTCCTTTCTCTTTATTTTTTGTATATCTATCATGGGTTTTTGGTTTGTGGTTACCAGAGATTCATATATAACAAGCTATGTTTGTAGCAGTCTATTTTAAGTTGATGGTCACTTTAGTTTGAATGCCTTCTAAAACCACTACATTTTTCACTCACCGCCCCCACTACTTTATGCTTTTGACATCGTATTTTACATCTTTTTTGTGTATGTACCCCTTAATTTATTATTCTAGTTGCACATAATCATACTACTTTTGTCTTTTAACCTCCATACTAACTTTATAATCAGTTGATCTACTACTATTATTAAATGTGTGCCTTTATCAGTGAGGTTTTTTTCTTTCCTATGTTTTCTTATTTTTAGTTTTGGCCTTTAATTTTCCATTTACAGAAGTCATTCTAAGATTCCTTGTAATACTGGTTTACTGGTGAGGAATTCCTTTAGCATTTTCTTTTCTGATAAACTATCTCTCCTTTAATTCTGAATTAAAACCTTGCTAGCTAGAATATTCTTAGTTGTAGATATTTTCCTTTTATCACTTTGAATATTTTCTGCCATTCCCTTCTGGCCTGCAAAGTTTTTGCTGAAAAATCAGCTAACAGTCTTATGGAGAATCCATTTGCTGTTTTTTTTCTCATGCTTCTTTTAAGATTCTTTTTGCCTTATCTTTAACTTTTGGCATCGTAATTGTGATATGTTTTGGTATGGGTGTCTTTGGGTTACTCTTGTTAAGGATTCTGTTTCCTGGACCTGGATGCCTGTTTTCCTTCACCAAGTAGGAAAGTTTTCAGCCATTATTTCTTTTTTTTAAATTAATTAATTTTTTTTTGTTTGTTTTTGACAGAGAGAGACAGAGACAGAGACAGACAGAAGGTGGGAAGGCCCAGAACAGTCTCCATAGTTGCACATCATTGGTTTTTCTACATAGTTTTGTTCCACAGGTGGGCACGGTGCTGCACAGGGCAGGAACCAGGTTGGGGTCTCACCCCAGTGAGAACTGAACTGGGGGCACTCCCCAGTTCAGCATATGGGTCCGCACAGGCTGGGGCTGGAATTCAGTCCTCAGTCCCTGGGGTTGCAAAGTGAGCTCTTAACCCACTGAGCCATCCCAGCTTCCCTTCAGCCATTATTTCTTCAAATAGTTTTCCCATCCTTTTCTCTCTGTCTTCTCCTGGGACCCCTACAATGTGAATGTTGGTACTCTTGATGTTGTCCTAAAGGTCCCTTAAACTACCCTCATTTTTAAAAATTCTTTTTTGTTTTTGCTATTCCCATTGGGTGAGTTCACTACCTTGTCTTGCAGATTTCTGACTCATTATTCTGCCCTATCTATCTGCTATTGATTTCCTGTAGTGTATTTTTTATATCAATTATTGTATTCTTCATTTCTGATTGATTCTTTTTTATATTTTCTGTCAAAGTTTGTAGTGAGTTCATCTATTCTTCCAAATTTGTTAAACATTTTTATAATCATTGTTTGATCTCCTTATCTGGTAGATTGCTTGTGCTCATTTCATTTACCCGTATTTTCCGGCGTATAAGACGACTGGGCGTATAAGACGACCCCCTAATTTTACAGTTAAAACATAGGTTTAGGCCTATATTCGCTGTATAAGACTACAGCCTCGGAAGTGGGGGGTAGTCTTATACAGCGAATATAGGCCTAAACCTATGTTTTAACTGTAAAATTAGGGGGTTGTCTTATACGCCCGATCGTCTTATACGCCGGAAAATACGGTAGTTCTCAGGGGGTGGAGGGTTTTGTACTGTATTTTCAACTAGAATAAATTTCTCTGTCTCCTTATTTTGGTTGTCTTTCTGTATTCTGCTCTATTAGGTAGATTCACTCTGTCTCCCCAGTTTTGAAATACTGCCCTTTTGCAAAAGGCTCCTTAGGGGCCCAGTGAGCAATCTTCCTTATTCTGTAGAGCCAGGTCTCCAGGGATGTCCCCTGTGTAGGTTGCATGTGCCTTCCTATTGTAGTTAGACTGCAATTACTGTGGGTGGGCCATTGGGTGGGGCTGACTCTCAGGCCAACTGGCTTAGAGGTTCTTCTACAACTACTGAGGACTATCTGGTACTTGGGGCTGGTCCCATGGAAAAGATGTCACATCAAAAGGGCTCCAGTGCTGGCTGAGGCCACCCACAGAGTGTGTCAATTGTGGAGCTGCTTGGGTAAAACTCTGGTCTGAGCTGAGGCTGGCTGCCACTTGAGCCAGTTTTGAAGCCACTCGATAGAAGCCAAGGCCTGCCTCTACTTGTGCTGAGCTTTGGGCTGCTCAGGAAAGGCTAGTGTGTGAACCTAGCACAGTACTGTGTGTGAGGGACCTGGAGCTGCTTGGGAAAGGCGTCAATCAAAGCGAGTGGGTTGGGCAGGGCAAAATGTCACAGAACACTAGGTCAGGTAAATGGTGTTAGCCACGTTAGTGGAGTGTGACAGATTTGGTGCCCATTTGGGCCCGGCCAACCAAGTACAAGGAGAACACAATGTAAGAAACAAAGAAACAATAGCACCCACCACAGCTTCTGTCTCCAGAGAGAGTTCCCATCAATCCCTGTCCTTCCAGCCCTTGCCTAGAAGTTAGTCAATTTAATTCCTCCGTGTATGACCCAAGCACTGGTTGAACTATTGTCTCTGAGGTAGAGCAAGTCAATTTGTGTACAAGCCCTATAAGGACAGCATCTTGATCTCCCACTGCCTTTCAATTCTCTTGAGAAACATCCCCACTAGATTTCAAAGCCACACTGTTCTTCCCCACTGGTGAGGGGCTCAGTCCCATTGCCCTTCAAGGAGGACCACCGTAGTTGAGATATCCCTCCCTTTTGTGAGTGACCACATTGTGGGTATGGGACCTCACAGCCCATGTCTCGGTCTCTCCTATTCATCTCAGTGTGCCTTCTTAACATTCTGTTCAGCCTGGCTTCAGGTAGTTCTCTGTGATGGTTGTTCTATATTTAATTATAATTTTGATGTGTTCATGGGAGGGAGTTCAGAATTTACCTACTCTGCCATCTTGACCTGATCTCTTTATTCTACTTCCTGTCTCTGACTTTAACTATTCTAGGAAACTCATATAATTAGGTGGAATCATACAATATTTGTCCTTTTGTGACTGGCTATTTCACTTAACATAATATCCTCAAAGTTCATCTATGCCATACAATGTGTTAGGATATTTTTTCTTTTTAAGACTGAATAATATTTTGCTCTTAATATATGTCATATTTTTAAATTCATTATCCAGCTATGGACACTTGGCTTTCTTCCAACTTTGGCTATTGTAAACTATACTGCTATGAACATGGATATATAAATATTTCTTTGAGTCCTTGCTTTAAATTATTTTGTTTCCTGTGAATTTTTAAATAGTAAAACTGAGTACTAGTGTTCATTTGATATATGGGGGGAAAATATACTTTGAAAATAAAATAGTGTTCGGTATAGTGGGTAGCAAAGCAAAAGCAATAGGTAGTACAAAGAATAAACTTATCTCAGAGACTTTCTGGCTTTAAGACCTTATGAAAGTCATTTGTTTCCTCATCTGTAAAATAAAAACCTCTAATTATAGGGTTTTTAGGTCTCCAATACAATTCTATAATTCCATGGTTTAAAGGCTCTCCTCAACTCAGGATTTCTATTCATCAGAGCTTAAATGATAGTTCGTGATATTCCAGGGGTGGGTCTACAGTTTGAGTAATTTTTAGTTTGAAGGTTACTTTTTAAACTCTGAAATTTTTTTCTATTTGTACAGAAGAAAAAACTAACAGGGCATTCATTTGAAAAGAAACTTGTATTTTTCAAGAGAAATCGTGAAAAATTAGCATACCAAGACATAATCTTTGCAGGTTATATTCTTTCTGAAAAGAGAAACATATCCACTTGTAATATCACTGTGTTATGAGAATTGGTGTGCATTATACTATGTATTTTGTTCTTCTTGAAATACAGTTTAACTAAAAGAATATCAACAAGTATGTTATGCAAGTGAGGTTTTTCCAATTACATTTTACTCAGTGTTGTGTGTGTGTGTATGCGTATGTGTGCATGCGCACAAGAGTGAACATTTTCCTCTAAATTGTGCAGTCAGTAGCTTTTACTCCTCCCCACAGTTTGGTTCAAATCTGAGTGTTGAATTACCTAGTTTGAATGATTCCTTGTTTCGAATAAGCTACATAATTGCAAACTTTCCACTTGGTTTTCTGTGCAGCAAACACAGTTTGTCTTAAGGGCCTGATTTTGTAATACTACCTAGCCCACTCTCACATCCTGGCACAGAGGCCACCAATCTCCTGCCTCCTGGGTCTGGCAGAGGATCAGAATGGCAGATTAGATTGACAGTGGTAATACAAATTCATGCAGCTGCTTTGCTCAGGGTTGGGGTTTGGCAAATCGCTCTGCTGTAAGCCTTTTCGTTCTGTGGTTGGTTAGCACATTCACAGCAATCATGTAGGAAGCAACTGATTGGAGCAGAAAGCTAACCTGTATGCTTGGTATTTCATTTCTAATCTACATGCATAATTCTCACCCTCCTCTTTCATGCCTGTGAAATTCAAGGATGCAGATAGCTTGCCTGCCTGCCCAGCCTTAGGCCACTACCTAGTGATGCCATTTTATACTGTGTGTCTCAGTTTCTTTATCTATAAAATACACATTACAAGAGTACTACCCCTTAGGGGCTTTGTGAGGAATATCTAAATTAATGTAGTCCAAATGCTAAGATTTGTACCTGGCATGTGGTGAGCTCTGAGTATTATTACTCCCCACAACAGCCCCTAATGATCCCCACAGTTTGTCCCACTGCCTTGATTTTACATGGAGCCCACATGTGTTATGACTGGCCCTCTTTTGTGACTTCAGGGTGTTTGCAGCTTGCCTTACGCTTTGGGGCACTTACGCCAGAGTACGACCAATTTCCAAACCTTACTTATCACAGTCTGCCAGGCCTCTCCCCTGCTTCTGAGACCAGCTGGCCCATGCAGTTCCAACATTAACAGTATTCAAGGTTTGGTCATAACAAAAAGTTCTCTTTTTGCAGCCTGCCCTGAGGGGAGACTGGCAATGGTACATGTGGGTTGGACGTTGTCTGCTGGATAACCTTCCAATATGATTTAAAAAACAAAAACACATGAGAATGCCAGAGCCCTGTGCACACCCTTGCACCTCTCTCCTCCCAGGTCCTGCTCTATAATGAGTGTGGGGTTGAAACCATGTTTCTTGTCCTGAGTCACACAGGATGTCAGTCACAGCCAGAACTCAGGGCCAGCTCTCAGCTTTCCCATGGTTATAGTCTACCCACTCAACTATAATGCCAAAAAAAGAAGAAGGGAAAGAAAAAAAAAAAGACACCACAGACATTTCATCAACCTGTCTCTTCTGTCAAATTGTGTTATTCTCAAATTGTGTAAGCCTTATGTAAACAATATCGCTTCACACATGGGGTTCCTTAAGTACATTTTCTGCATGTTTCTCACACAGCAGGTTTTCTATGGATGGGTGTCTAAAAAGTGCCAAGATTTCAAACTTAAGAAAACACTTAAAGGGCAGCCGTCCAGCAGTATTACAGTCATTTTTTTAAGCCCCGAGGCACAGGAGTGTAAGTTCTTTGCAGCTGGGCTGTCATAGTGGTACTCATTACCTGGTGCTGAGAGCCAGATCTGTTCCCTACTCTGCTGATTCACTGAGACCTCACGGCTGACAGATTTGTCTAACTTTTAAGGCACATTGTTTTATACTTTCTTGCTGCGTTTTTCTTCTTTCTCTCCTTCTCTTTGTCACCCTTCTGCCGCCTCACTCTTTCATTCACCACTCAGAATCACCATCACCTCTCACTTTCCCGTCCTTTCCCTCCATTCCCTTCCTCTCTCTTAATAACCTATCATCCTTCGAGTTTGCTCATGTTTATTTGAAGTTATTCTCTCTACGGAAAGAGTCTTTTGTAAAGCTCCCTCAAAACACCCAAATTCATTATGTAAAAATGGTCCTCCTATCTATCAAATGTGTGTTTGCTGAATTTTTATTGTATGTTATGCAAAAGATAGAGGTCCCTTCTCCTACTTACTAGCTACAAGTCATTCAATTAGCTTTCACTATAATAAAAGGAAAGCATTGAATTAATTGTTAAATAATTTAGAGGAGGCTCACTAAGGTATATTGCCACAATTTAATATGTTACCATAAACTGAAGATGTGAAAACTCTGACAAAGAGCAGCTTTAGAATTCAGAAGCAGATATAATTTATATATATTATGCTGATTAAGATATTACGTTTAAAATTGGCCTTCCCCATTGCAAACCTTTCTCTACCTAGTCTATTTAAGCCACCGTTGCCAGCTTAATCTTCTAGAAACACCAGTTTATAAGCATTATATTTCTTTTGAACCTGTCCTGTGCTTACCATAATTTGAGCAACAGAATCACTTGGAAGGCTTAAAACTGATTCCTGGGCCCCACCCCAAAGGTTCAGATACAGTAGAACGGGATGGGGCCTGAGAATTTACACATGTAAACAGTTCTGAGGGTGAGGCTGAAGCAACTGATCTGGAAACCAGGCTTTGAGAATCATTGACATTAACACTCTGGTTTTAGAATGATTGTCAAGGGCTTTTAATAATGTGGCCTTTATTTACCTGTCCATTTACCTCAATGGACTTCCATAAGTCCCCTTCACAGAAACCTGCTATTTTAGTCAACTCTTCTATTTGGTATTCTCGAAATTTGAAGCTCCATCTGTACTTAAACGGTTTTTCCTGCTTAAAACATATGCATATCTTTGTTCTAGAACAATTCCACCACATTCATGAACTCTCTGGGTCCTATAAGATTTAAGAATTTCTTCCATCTCTGATTATGGTTGCATTGGTTTTCTTCTCTGCTGTATATTTGCTCATGGTATAGACTACTTAGTATTAATAATTATCTATCTATAAATGTGATCAAATAAAGTAGTTTGTTGTATGATACAACCAATAAGTCTGAAAATATCAGACTAGGTTTATATAACAAAACCAGAATTAACTGCTTTTTATTTATTTATTTATTTTTAAGATTTATTTTGATTGTTTTTGACAGAGAGAGAGAGACAGAGAGAGAGAGACAGAGAGGGAGAGAGAGAAGGGAGAGGGCACAGAGCAGTCTCCATAGTTGACAGCATTAGTTTTCCACATAGTTTCACTCCACAGGTGGGCACAGGGCTGCGCAGGGCAGGAAATGGGCAGGGAGCCTCCTGCATAGGTCCCGGCAAGAACTGAACTAGGGGCACACCCCAGTTCAGCATGTGGGTCCGCATGGGCTGGAGCCGGGACTTGGTCCTCTGGCTCCAGGGTTGCAAAGTGAGTGCTTAACCCACTGAGCCATCCCAGCTTCCCCTTAATTTTTTTTTTTTTTTTAATAACTATGATCATGTTATAAAGAACTAAAATAGGGAAAAGCCGGGACGGCTCAGCGGGTTGAGCGCTCGCTTTGAGGCCACGAGGACCGAGGATCGAATCCCGGCTCCGGCCCAGGCGGACCCACATGCTGAACTGGGGAGTTCCCACAGTTTGGTTCTCTAGCTGTCTCTGTCTCTGTCTCTCTCTCTATCTGTCAAGAGTAAAATAGAAATAAACATGCACTAAAGATAAAAATAATTACTCTCTATAAATATAAAAAAAAAAAAAAAGAACTAAAATAACTCTGATCATGTTATAAAGAACTAAAATAACTATGGTAATCACCAAGCAGCCTACAGATTGCATCAGCCATCCTCTTGGCAGAAGCAAATAGGACATGGTGATCCCACAAAGTTCTCTGCCATGTGCTAAGCGAAGATCTTTTACCAATGCATCAGTACAGACCTATGACTCTTTTCTCATGCTTTTTCTACATGACATGACTAAGTAATAAAACTGATTTCCGTGAGCCATACACAAATCTATCATACTGTGCTTTTGATGGATAGGTTAGTGAAGATTTGTGTCCCAGTTTTGCTGTGCTTATAAGTCCATAGGTGGATTTGCTGTGAAGATAATGAAGCTTCATGTTCAGGCTCATTCCTTGCATGATGGCATGGGCCCCTTCCCCGTCCTGGTGAGGAGCTCTAATATCCAGTTTATGTGGTCATCTATTTCCGTAAATTTTGCAAAAATAAAACCTTTTGAAAGCCTTTTCTTAAAGAAAGCCACCTTGCCCTTAATTATATAAGCGTCGAACCCTATGTAACCGGGGTCTGGAGATGGACCATGTTTATAGGCCTAAAATAAGTAAGATAATCATATCAGAAGCAAAATTAAGGCCCTTAAAAATAAATGATGGAGAGGCCGGGACGGCGCAGTCGGTTAAGCGCTCACTTTGTAGCCCTGGGGACCGAGGATCGAATCCCGGCCCCGGCCTGTGTGGACCCATATGCTGAACTGGGGAGTGACCCCAGTTCGGTTCTCACTGGGGTGAGACCCAGGCCCAGTTCCTGCCCTGTGCAGCCCCACTCCCACCTGTGGAATGAAACTATGTGGAAAAACCAATGATGTGCAACTGTGGAGACTGTTTTGGGCCCTCCCCCTTCTCTCTGTCTCTGTATTTCTCTCTGTCAAAAACAATAAAAATCTTAAAAAAAAAAAAATAATAAAATAAAATAAAATAAATGATCCCTCCTTCCCCCAATTCTCTGCTTTGAATCCATAAATATAACTCTAGAACTACTTAATCAAATGAAAACACATGTTTTGCTATTTGAAAATTAGCAGCCATCTTATTCATTTGTGAAAATGAACTATTTTAATTTGTATTCTCATTGATTTTATGTGCTCATATTATAAAGGACCTTACTTGAAATATAGGCAATTACAATTTTAATAGCAGTTATCTTTATAAATCAACGTGGATCCTAGAGAAGTAAAAATCATATTTTTATGACCAGTTTGAAGAACTAAGAAGCTTAAACCAATCAACAAAGTATTGCATGTTTGCATACTAAGGCTATGTAAAGAAGTGGTATATTACTACTGATGATAATACAGTAATCAATTCTTTGCTGCCACAAAGCACAGAGGTAGAAGGTTTAGCATAATCTGAAAGGCACAAATTAGAAGAATTAAAATTAGGTCTTTTAAGTTTATGGTCACAGAAAATGATTTAGAGATACTGGAATATGCCCAGTACTTACACAAATTTGTTTCAAAACCAAAAAGTAGTGTTTTCTTTCAAAGCAATTCATTGTGAACAATCTGTCATCACAAACAGCTTCTGGCACTTGACCAATTCTTTTTAGAGACTTACTTTAAAACAAATGGCCATTAAAATCTTACAATGTCACAAAAGAAAATTTTTACTATGATTCATTCTTAATGCAAAATTTGCTTAAATTACTGTATTCACTGAGAGATTACTAAACTTCATTTCATAAGCAAAGTCATTTTCATAAACAGTAAATCACAATTTAAATTTCTCTTCACTTTGATCAGATACATTTTTGGTTTCCCATGTATAAAATCCTAATTGTTTTTGCTCAAACAGTAAATAGTTTTTAAGAACAAAGATTTTCATTTTGACCTTCCCTTGTTGAAGAAATGATGGAAATGAAGTGAATTTTACATTAGCTGGTACATTAAAAACCAGCTTATATTTTTAAAGCCAAGAAACACAAAATATTAAAGTTTGGGATCATAAAAATTGTTCAATAAACCTCGTTGTAACTTAAATTAAGTGGGCACTATTAAATAATCACTATGTGCACAATCAATGGCAGAGTAATTGCCCCATAAATGCTGTTTATATGAATGACAGATGGATGTATAAATTACAACAATAAAATTAAGTTAAAATTTTGAGATCTTGGCCACATGCATCTGCAAAGTCTCTTACATGTTAATAATTGGAATATGGCCATTCACAGTGCACTGAAATGAAAATTTCTGGCTCTTCACTAGAAACTACTTGAGTCTGCATAACAAAACTTACTAAACATAGGCTGACCAGACATACCATTTGAAACGGGACAGTACTGTTGTTTTCTGTCTCATTTCAAATGGTACGTCTGGTCAGCCTAATTAACAACTCTTATCTACTACTCACTTCCTAGTCACTGTCCCCCAATTTACTGCCCCAAAGGGCCCATACCCCTCTTTTCCTTTGTCCGGTCATTTGTGCGCAACTTAGTGAACTTAAAATGGTATATAAGCCATCAGGTCTAACTACTTCTTTGGGTTTTTGCTTCTTTTCTGTGATACCCTATGTACACAAGAATGTTAATAAAATGGGTATGCCTTTTCTTCTGTTAATCTGTCTTTGTCAGTTTAATTGACAGGCCCTATTTAAGGAATCTAAGCAGGTGGAAGAAAAGTTTCCCCCCACCTTATACTGCTTTGGGTATGAGCTTGGAAAGAGGGTTAATGACAAGGAACACTTTTAGGGATTGTTTGTTTAATGCTTTAAACCTGTACTAATTAAGAGAACAAAGAGATATTTGCTTCTGAGCCACCCCGGCATTATTTACTATTTACTATAAAATTTCCTCCCACATTGGAGTCTAGTGGAGACTTCAGCTAAATATATGAACTTAACATTTAAACAGACTGAGACCAACGTCCAGGAACGAGCAAAAATGGTAGCAGTCAAATAGAACTCACTTCTGAATTTAGAATGGAGGCTGCTTTCTTTCTACTACTGTAGACTTTCTGCTGGCGAAGAGCATTTTTTGGTCCAGAGGTATTGATTATAGTCAGAAATAAATCAGAGACTTCTGTGCTTGCTTGTGTTACGAGAAATTAGATGTTACACTCTTAACAACTTGGCCTGAGCCAAGGTCAGTGCCGAAACAATACAAATTTATGCACAGGAGTGAGAAGGCGCTCTACCAGCATGGCCACAGTCATTGAGAGCATGAATCCAAAGCAGTGGCTTGGTCCCAAAATTAGGAGCATTAGCATCATCTGGCCACATCTGATCCAGATCCACTGATTCAGAAACTCAGGGTGGTGGGGCCCAGGTATCAGAGCTTAACAAGCCCTGCAGGTGATTCTAATGCAAGCTAACCATTGAGATAAACAGTCTTCCCAGGAGTACTGAGCAGCTCCTACATACCAGACACATTTCTAAGCATATTAACTCATTTAATCTTCACATCAACACTATGTGGTGGATATCATTTTTATCCCATATTTCAGATGGCAAAAGTGTGGCTCAGAGCACCATTTTACACCATTTAACAAAACTGAAACCAAGCAAGGGCATGATACTGGGCTGTACTGAGTACGAGGGTTATCCAGAAAATAATCCAGCCATAATGCCTCTATTTTTTATATCAACTCACTGGATACTTTATGGATAGCTCTTGTACTTGGACACAATAGGAATCAAAAACACACATGACTGATCTAATGGAGCCCACCGTCTAGAGCAGCTACTGAGTACATCATCAAACAAGTGACAAATGTGAGGAAAATGACATAAAATGTAATCATCATAAAAATGCTTCCTAGGTAGCTCGCTCACATGGGCAGCAAGTTGGTGCTGGGTGATGATTGAGGGCCTCAGTTGCTCTTCACGGGGGCCTCTACCTATCCACAAGTGTGCTTGAGGGGCCTCACAGCCTGGTAAGCAATCTGAGAGAAGAATATGGTAGCTGAAATACCCTTCATCAGGTTGTCAGACTTAGCAAACAAAATGCAGGCACCCCATTAAATGTGAATTTCAGATAAGTATGACACATACAATGTTTGGAACATATTTATGCTTCAAATTTTCTTTTTTGTTGTTGATTACCTGAAATTAAACATTAAGGGAGCATAGTGTCTTTTGTCTGACAACTCAGCTTTCGTGACCGAGGTTCCGAAAGCACACACCAGTCTTCATGCCGTGCTTTTTGGTGGCACAGAGCAGCTCAAATTCAATGTGAAAGGGGGTTGCACAGGACCTCACTACCAGGGGGTAAAGATCATTGGGGACTGTCTTGGAGGCTGGCTGAGACATCAAATCTGTCACCTTTTAGCCAGAGGTTTTCTCCAAGACCCACTCTATTCTCTCACATTTTATTTTTTTCCCAAAAGGAAGGGTGACATTTTAGCATCTATTATCACAATTTTATAGTATCAAAGCCCCAAAAGATTACTAAGAGTAATTTCCCCTAATGGAAGGTGAACAATGTTAAGTCTTCCTTTTGAAGCTACTTCCTCACCCATGAGATCAATGTTTGCATGTGTGTCTGACTTTAATATCTGTTCAAAATTACACCTGTATCAACATAGGCAGAAGGCTTTCGACATTCCATTTATTGTTTTAAATGGCCACTGTGGGTATTTCAATCTCCCTCTATGTGGATGTTTTTACCCCCTGGAACAAAATATTACATTGCTTACTTTTTCAAGATCTTTAAATCATTACCAACCTTTATTTTCTAGCCTAATAATGTTTTTAAATGAAAGGCTTTGTATTTGCATAGTATCAATGATGTCCTCAATGCATAGTATTTTGTCAGCTATTTAGAATTTGGAAAGCACTTGAACAAAAGTGGAAATAGGAACTAGTATTTCTTTATTATTATTATTATTATAACCTATGGCAGTCATATATATATATATATATATATATATATATATATATAT
>PVKE010017284.1:0-30937 GCA_004027555.1 Craseonycteris thonglongyai
TAGAAAAGTTACTCTCTCCAAACTCAATCCCATGGTCCCTCTCCCCCCATCCACCATCTCCCCCCAAAACACTTGGCTGTGAAAACTTCCCTGAAGTCTCTTCTTTCCGGCAGACTCACTAAAACGAACATGTAAAAGAAGAATTAAAAAGAACCATGGGGACAGCTACTAAATTGGCCTAGTGAAAAAGGAATCCTTTTTCTGTCTGACTTATTTCGCTTAAATGATAATCTCAAGATACATACACGTTGTTTCAACTAGCAGTATTTAATCTTTTCTTATGACAGTAATATTCCATTGTGTATAGTATGCACCACATCTTCTTTGTTCAGAAAAAGTTGGCTATTAAATACACACACACACCCCTCTGAATTTCTAATGGTGGGTCCATTGTTATTGAGATTTAACTGAAGAAATCATTTTCATGAGTAAATAGAGCCTCCAACTATGCATAAAATTAAGAGGTATGCATGGCTTCTATTATTTTTATATTACAGCTAATTAGTGCTAGTATAAGCTATTAGCAAAAGGTATACTGACCATAATATATACTTCTTATGATCAGCTGATTCTAATATTAACCACTGGTCTTCTATTACCACTAGATATGTGTTTTCTCCAAAATTAAAAGGGATTATTAGAGTTTTAAAAACCAAGAAAGCAAACTAATAAAAATTGTCAAATGTTCCTCCATATTTTCTCATAATACTAGATTAGAAAATATTTTTGACTTTTACCTAAAAGCTTTAATAATGCATTATGCAACCAATTTAAAAAAAAAGTTGAACTCTTTTCTTTGACTTCAGCTGTATTTTTCAATGAGCAATGCATCATCTTAATACATTTTAGAAATTAGACCTTGTATTTCATTATGTATTTAGACATTTATAGCTAGATGATAAACTTCTCTGCACCTCTGGGGTGGGGGTGGGGGTGTAGATTTATAAATCAGTGTATCCTGTAAAATCATTACACTTCTATTTGAAATTATTGTGGTTCTGTATCTTGTTCTCCTGGATAGTCCAATATATATATATATGAATTCCCATGGGGAAAAAATATTTTATTTAAGTCAATATGTACTTTGTCCTTTATTAAAGAATACTGAGTTACGTGGGTTTCCTTCTAGAAATTTAGCTTATTTACTAAATCCTCCACTAGTTAAAGATTCAGAACAATAATTTCTTCCACAGGTAGAATTCTCATTGACATATTTTCTTAATTACTTTGAAAACTGTGCTTAAATATAATTGCAGTGAAATAACCTAATCATCTACCATTATGTGCTATAAACTTGCTCAGGAAATGGTTAACTTATCAGATTTGGGCTTTCAAACCCTGCACATTCTGAAGAATGCCCTGTCTTCAAGACTGGCCCCTGGCTGGGCTTCTGGGGGATGAACTCTGAGCCCTGGGAATATTCTGCCTAATAAGAATATTTTTATATGCCTGAAGCCTGGAATCACTCTATATCAGTTTGACCTAGGGGAGTGGGAAATGCTAGAATCTGAGTAGCTGAGGTCAGTTTTAGGGATGCCAACATGATATATTCACACTAAAAACCCTGGTCATCAAGGCTTGAATGAGCTTCCCTGGTTGACAACACTTCACATAGTTTGTCACATATCATTTAAGAAGTAAGTACCTCTCCAGGCAACTCCACTGGGAGAGAACACCTAGAAGCTTGCTAGTGGTTTCATCTGGACTTTGCCCCACATGTATTTTTCAACTTGCTATTTTTAGTCTATATCCTTTCACTGCAATAAACCATAACCATGAATATAACAACTTTTCTGAGTCCTATGAGTCCTTCAATCATCAAGCCTGAGGGTGGTCTTGGGGACCTTAGAAACAAAACCTACTGCCAGTTTTCAAAAGAAATAGATTTATTGATTTCAGTCAGGTCCCATTAATCTGCACTGGGATTTCTAATCAGCACTTGGAGACCACCCCACCACTTTGCAAGCTTCTCTGAATGTTCTCCAAGCCTGCTTACATGGTTGTATTCCCCTTTATTTCTGTCATATTCTATACTTTAAGGTATGGCTGGATTATTAAATTTGCTGGTATGATGATGGTGTATCATCAAAAACAATGGGAATAAATTTGTGTCTTCAGAAAGTGATTCAGGGATAATTATGAAAGATAATATAAATTTACAGTGAATAGGATTTGGGAATTTCAAGACATATAAATCCCACCAAAAAGCTTCATTATAATTAAAATTAAATAATTTGCCCCTTATCATTGACTTAAAAAAATTCTTCTCTCCCTCAAAAGTTGAGAATCAGTCATCACTTCATAATGCTACTTAGGCAATACTGAAAATTTTCTGAATGAATTCTTTTTGATCCTTCTTAGAATCTATACCCCATTTGTTCTTTTAACTTTATTCTTAATGTTAGAAATTCATATATTACTTTATTTAAATTCAACTAAATGAATCCTTCACGCTATGAGCTGATCTTCATACTTCATTGAAAATAACTCAATACTGATCATTTATTCTAATTGTTTTTAAAATCATAGCTATGTAGCCTTCAGTGATTGTAAATGCTATCAATTTCTATTTTTATTGAGTTCTCAGTACTGGGTTTGTTGAGTTTTTTAAATTTATTGAAAAAGTACAATATCTCTCCAAAGATCCTAAGATTTGTCAAGACAAATTAAGACTGAGAACCAGCAAAATGTATTTAAAATTGATACCATAATATGTATGTATGTATGTATATGTGTATATATGTATGGTGTGTGTGCATAGCAATAGTTGACATTCAATGTTATTCATTATTTTATATTATTTTCAGGTATACAACACAGTGAGCAAGTGTCTACATAATTTATGAAATGCTCCCTCAATGGGTCCAGTGTGCCCCTGGCATCATTCATAGCTTTATGACATATTCCCCATACAGCACCTCACACCGCCATAACCACCATGTGACTACCAATTTGCATTTCCCAATCCCTTCACTCTTCATATTTGACATGGTCAGTTTAAGTCTATTTCTATTTTGATTGTTCATTTTTCTGTTCTTTAGATTTCACATATAAATGAGATCATATGGTATTTGTCTTTCTCAGTCTGATTTAAGACTCCATAGTTTCTGTAAAAGCCTGGATCTAAGTTTTCAAATATAAGCAGAACAACAGAAAAGTAAAAACCTCCTCTCCACCAAAAACAAACAACCTAGGGTTTGTTATTTAAATGTTAATATAAATAAAAGAAATGATAAATATTGAATGGTATGGGTGCAGATGACTGACTTTCCTTCATCAGTTCTGTCTTTCATACATTTCTATAAAGTCAAGCCAGTAGTTATAAAGGAACAAATAATGACTATATGTGCAAGATTCTGGGAAATGATGAGGATATTTCCATTTGCACAGAGAAAGAGAAAAAGTCTCAAAACTTATGGACAGAAAGCTATGATTTACATAATGAACATGGCAAAGGGACCTATAAAGAAGCAAGGCTTAGATGGCAGAAAAATATCACATTGGCTTTATTCCACAACACCAGGCACATCCCTGGAAAATTCAGATGTGCCGGAATATAACAGTACGTACATTTCCCAGAGCCAGAATCAGTGCAATATTTGGCTTTCCTATTTAAACTTGGAACATAGGATTCTTTTTCTCAGATCCTATCAGGGTTTCATTTATGTTTAGCACCTGCATGCAGCCCAGGGGCTCTAAGAAGGACTTTTTATATACAGGCGTGAATTGTCTAACAATATAGTCATTTTGTAACTTAAGTATATTTATTTTTATAATCTCCATACTCTTTAATATCTGGCCATCATGAGAATTAAAGTGTTGCACTTACATAATTGTAATACTTACCTTTAAATGAGTTTCTACAAATTCTTTACCACCATGAATAGGGAGAAATTGGTCCACAATGTCATGTACAATGGTAAAAACTTATCAATAATCAAAGTCAAGGCACTATATATCACCAGGGCCATGAACTCAAGCTCTGAAGTATGAATTCCAGCTCTTCCATTTACAAACTCTAAGATACTTAGTAAATAACACAATCTCTTTTAACAGCAGTTTTGTATCTGTAAATGCGTATAATAATTTTAGCTAACATACAACTAAGGCGAAGGTGAAAAGAACGTGATAGATGTAAACTTCTTTTTCATAATACTTGATTCAGAGTAAGTGTTCAATAAAAGTTAATGTGGCAGGATAGTGGCTATGAACATAAGAAGATCTACACCCTTCTATCTCCCTCGTTGCCAGTCATGTGGGGACCTCTATGGGAAAAGAAAACTAGGTTAGTATATGCAAATTTTCATAAGAGAGCCATGAAATCAAATAAAGAATTTCTCTCCTAGGACCTCCACTCTTTGAGAGAAGGCAGGATCTAGTGAGTGAAAAAGCAGGGTCATAATGGACATACATGAGGGCTCTATGATGGGACAAAAGTGTGAAAGATTCCCAAGAGCTGGGAATGTTTGAAGATAGAAAAGGACAGAAGATTGTGTTAATGTTGACAAAATCATCAGATACACATTAATTGAGAGAAGTAGAAATGAAGATTGAACATTTTGCTGAAGCACTTCATTTACCGAAGCAATGTGAAGCAACACATTCCAGGAATGGATTTTTCAGGTCACAGAATACAGAGGTGTTATGGGCTAAACTGTGTCTTTCCAAAATTCATTATTTTGAAGTCCTAACTCCCATTACCTCAGAATGTGACAGTACTAGGAAATAGGTTCTTTAAATAGGTGATTATGTTAAAATGAGGCCCTTAGGGTGAGCCCTAACCCGATCTCACAGATGTTTTCATAAGAGGAAATTTGAACACACAGAGCACACGAGGGATGCACAAGCAGAGGAGAGGCCATGTGAGGACACAGCAGGCAGGCAGCCATCTGCAAGCCAAAGAGAAAGGCCTCAGGAGAATCCAGACCTGCCAACACCTTGATCTTGAACTCCTAGCCTCCAGAACTGTACGAAAAGTTGTTTTTGCTGTGTAAGTCACCCAGTTTGTGGTTATTTTATGGCAGACCAAGTAAACTAATACAAGAGCTAAGTATTTCTATTTACTATAAAGGGACAATATGCTTAGTGGTTATAGTGGAGGGGAAAAGGGGGTTCCTGGAATCAGACTGATTGAATTCGACCTGTCAGTTCAAATTCGTTTTCACTACTTTCTGAATGTGTGACCTGAAGCAAGTTATGTACTCTCTCTTTTATCTCAGTGTTTTAATTAAAAACAAACAAACAAAAAAATCGTATTATAATGGTGTTTACTTCATTAGGTTATTCTTAGGCTTAAATGAGAGAAAACAATGCCAAAAACAGTAACTGGCATATACTATTGATCAATGATCTTCCCTAGTATAATTAGCTATTATAATTACTTATAAGAGTTCATCCTTCTGACTCTCAGCATATTGAAAGACCCTTGTGAATAGAGTCTCTAGGTCAGCAGAAGCAATTTTAGTTATAGAGTTATTATTACAAGTAACAGTTTACTCCCAGTTACATATATCTACAGATCTACAGATCTCCCTTCATGGGGTTATAGTGATAAAAAGTTTTATATGATAATATCCAAAGGTCAAGATTCACTGGAATAAATGTATCTACTGGTAGTTAAAAAAAAAAAAAAGGGTGGGGGATACAAATAAAGAGGCAAAAGAGAAGACTGCACATTGCACTTTAGGTTTCTAAATCTTAACATTCTGAAATATGTCTGATGCATACCATTTTTCTTAACTAGTTTTTGCTTTTCTTTCCATTAGTTTGCAGTTTCAGATACTGTTCTAAGTGCTTCACATATGTTAATTCATTTAAGCCTACTTATAAACAGTTGCAACAGATATGATTTTTAAATGAAGAGACAGTTGTAGAGAGTTAAGGAGCTAGCAAGTAGCAGTTCAGGATTTAAATCACTGTGGTCTGGGGCCAGAGCCCATGATCTTCATTCTACATATTACCTCAAGACTTTATTATGCAGATAGCAGTTTATTTTCTTAAATATATTTAGCCAAAAATGTTTATTCCCAGAATTTTACAGTGCTATCATTTATCAGGAAAAAAATGATATGATTCATTCTTTTGAGCATTAAACAAACATAGATACATAATATCATAGTGGTTAAAAGCAAGATCTACACTTAGGCCTACATCACAGATCTTTATAAATTTAGGGCAAGTTATATAGGTTGATCTATATAAAATTTCTGAAAACCATTTTCAAGATATCATGAGCAAAGCCAACCATATTAAAAAATCAGATCATATGCCCAAAACATTATTAAACAGTTTTCCTAGAGCATACTTGGTAAATTGAAACAGAAATAATTCTAAAAAGGTGTGTGTGCGATCAGCTTGAAAAAACCTTTAACTGAGTTCCAAGAACTCAAATATGATTTTCAAAATGAAAATCACCATTGGTTCTTGAGCAGGAGGGTAAATAAATCAAAGCTTCTTGGCCGGGATGTCCAGAAGAAATTGAAATTGGGGATGTGAAAAAGAGCACCAACACAAACTTCCAGGTGTTAGAAAGTAAGGAAATGAACTTGGTTTGCAGCTATACTCATGTAAAAATAGAGAACAATGAAAGTGTTGCAAAAGTCATATTTGCCACTGATTAGATGGAAATAGAAAGGGAAGACAAGACAAGATTCAAAGACATTGAGGTTCCTTGAATCTGAATTTACTGGCTCATTCAGGTGCTATCAAGACAAAGTAAGAGAAAGAGATCCTGGTTTACAAAAAAAACAAACAAACAAAAAAAACGATGAGCATCCAAGAAAACACCTTTCAATTAAAGATATATAAATTCAACGTTATTTGATTTTTAAGTGAGCCAAGAGAGCACATAAAGGGATTGCCGTCAGGCAAATCACTCGCTATTGACACAAATTACTATTTGACAAGAGATTAGGAAAATATAGTCTGAAAAAAAAATGTAAACAGTGCTTTCATCCACTTTCTTTCTGCTTTTTGCTAGGTGAGTAAACTTGAACTATTTTCAGAGTTTCAAAACAGGTTTTTGAAATTAACTGTTTTTAGAGGCACATTATATTAGTGATAAATTTTCAACTTGCATTTATACAGATAAATATAATTTAGGTGACTTGGGAATTATTCTATAAATTAAAACTGGTTTTATAATACCAGCATCAAATTAGTAAGAATAACTGAATATTTAGGAATTTCAAAAAAATGGAAATATTTACAGAGGCACTGACTATTTAATAACTCATTATGCTTCTACAGAAGCCAGCATATTCTCTGGAGCTTTAACAGATGACATTTTTCACTTTGCCAACAAAGTACTCCAGGATGCATAATAGACCAATGAATGACTCCAGCAGAGCACTAAACAGGGGTCTGAAAAAGTTAATGCATGTCTCCAAATGCCAATTTTTTACAAAGTGGTTTATTTTAAAAGATAGATGTCAAGCCAGAGTATTATAAATGTTGCATTCCTTAATAGATATTACTTAACAATATAAATGTAACAAAGAAAAGCAAACACATTGTAAAAAAATAGTTTGATTTTTCTGACTTCTCAGGAAAAATAAAAGTACGATAAAACCATTATAACTTTCCACCAATCCCCTCACATATAATTAAATACAGAGAAATGTAAGTAATTTCTATAGTTTGATATTTGAATTTAGCCAGGTGCACAAGAGCAAAGACTAACCTATTTGTTTTTAATTGCTCCAATAATACAAGCAACTATACACATGAACACACACACTTATATTCATATACATATAGAAGGGCTGTCTGGAAACAATCCACCCATAAATGCCTCTGTTTTTCATATTACACAGATGGATGCTTTCTAGACAGCCCTCGTATATCCCTAGTTGCTTATAATATTGTGTTTCTAGTATTATTGCTTGCATATATGTATTCCTATATGAAATTCTTTTAGCATATTTCTTCTATATGCAATTTTGTGTTTCGGGTGAAAATAATATATGAACTTGGAGGTCAGAAGATCTGGTTCAAGTCCTGGCTCTACAGTTTTCTAGATTTGTGACTTTTGGCAAGTAACTTGTTTCTCTAAGCCTCACTTTTTCATCTGTAAAATAAACATAATAGCAATTGTCCCATAAGGTTGTTGTGGATACTAAGTAATTATGAAATCACTTATCATTTGGCTGGGATATGGTATGCCTTAAATAAATGCTAACTTTGATAATAGCAACTTTACTGTTCATTTTACTCTTTGTAGCAAATTATAAGGGGGGGGAGTGGGGGACTTCATTCTGCCTACTGCAATATAATACAAGTATTTTATTGTAAAGACATTTAGAGAAACTATAGCAGACATTGAAGGAGAAATTACAATTAAAAAGAAAGAAGCTATGAAGAAATTTCAACATCATTCTTTATTGAAATAATACTTCAAAAATAATATTTTTAAATTATTAAATCTGCATTGTATCTGTGCCAAAAATATGGGAGATTTAAATACGCTGTTCTGCTTATTCAATCTCCATACTTTTGTAGGTAATATCCATTTATATGCATAAAACCTAGTCAACAGAGAGAGAGACAGAGAGAGACAGAGAGAGACAGAAATGAGTGAATGAGTTAGGAATAATACGGTATGCATTTTATTATAAGATGCCCTTTTTCACCTACATAGTTAACAGAGGATTTTTAAAGTTAATACTCAGTGCTTGAGATGACACAAAGAAATGATTGCTCTCTCATACTAGTGACTGTCAATTTAAGCAACCTTTTTGTAAAACAATTTTAGCAATATAAGCTTTTAAAAATCACCTGTTCCTCTGCTCTAAAAACTCCATTTCTAAAATTCTATCTTAAGAAGGAAACAGAAATGTAGAAAAAGATTTACACAAAATGGTATTCATCACAGCAGAAGTTATAACCGTGAAAATTGGAAATGACAAATTATGATATATCTATATGGCAGAATAAGATACAATCATTAAAATTTTGAGTTTCTAAAATTTTTAGTTATATGACAAAATACTGTGATAAGTAAAAGTGTTATAAACCACATTCTTTATGTATTATGATTTCAACTATATGAAAATACACATGTATAGACATATAACTGGAATAACATATTATGTAACTATTTCTAAGTGTGGTAGTTATGAGTGATATCTATTTCAGCTTTATGTTTGCTTTATAATTTTAAATAGTTGTGTAAATTTTACTTTAAAAAAGGATACTTAAAAAAAAAACAGGACTGTGCATTTGAATTAATAAGCCATGTTTTTATACAAATATTTTATTATCTCCTTCTGATACTTTCTTCTCCTCTTTCTCCCCCCAGTCAGGCATGAGATAACTTACTTGGAGTTAAGACTTTGCTTTATAAATTAAAAAATTTAAATGAAAAAGGGCATAAATTGCAATGCTCTTTCCTCTTTCACTCATACCTAAATTATTCAAAGTACTAAAATTAATGCCATTTTGGATTTTCTTCTTTAAGTTTCAAACAAATTCTATTTTCCATGAATTCTCCTACTTTATTTTCTAGCTAAACAGTAGATAACCTTTTCAGAAAAGAAAAGGTGTTTAATTTTAATTCTGTAAGTCATTCTCCTAACTTGCAAATCTGTTGAAATACAGCATCCTATGATTTTTTGACACATATAAAATTGAAAGGAGGGGAAAAACTATGGAGACAGTAAAAAGACAAGTAGGCACTGGAGAAGAGTAGTGAATAGACAAAGCACAGAGAATCTTTAGGGAAGTGAAAATGTGCTATAAAATATAACAATGAGTACATGTCATTATATATTTTTCCAAACCCATGGAGTGTACAACACTGAGAGATCCATTATGTAAACTACGGACTTTAAATGTTAATGACGTGTTCATCAATTGTAACAAATGTAACACTCTGACAGGGGTTGTTAATGGAGGAAGCTAGGTAATGTGGAGGGGCAAGAATATATGGAAAAATCTCAATTTTAATGTGAAACTAGAACTGTTCTAGAAATATAAAGTCATTGTAAAAATGAAAAGGAAGAGTAAAAGAAATATATAAGTAAATTCATATCCATTAAAAAAATAATGAGGGGAAGCCGGGATGGCTGAGTGGGTTAGGCGCTCACTTTGCAGTGCTGGGGACCGAGGATCGAATCCCGGGCCCGGCCCGTGCGGAACCATGTGCTGGGCTGGGAGCTCCCCCAGTTCAGTTCTCTCTCTGTCTCTGTATCTCTCTCTCTCTCTCTCTCTCTCTGTAAATAAACAATTAAAAATAAATAAATAAATATTAAAAAAAAAAAAAATGAAATAACAAAACTTTGTCTTTTATCTGCCGAACATAAATACTAAAAAGAAAAGGCCAACATTCAGGGAGGCCAGGATAGCTCCGCAGTTTGAGCACTTGCCTCACAGTCTCGAGATCCTGGGTTTGATTCCTGGGCCTCGCCTGTGCAAACTCATAAGCTGAACTGCCTTGCAACTGGTAACCACTGAGATGGCTCAGAAGTGAAAGTTCTCGCTTCCCACGTGGGAGGCCCCCAGTTAAGTTCCCAACCAGCACAGCCCCACATCCACCTGTGTGGAATGAACCCATGTCACAGCTACTGATGAACAACTACGGAGACTGCTCTGGGCGCTCCCCCACCCGCCTCTCTCTCACCTTGCTCAAACAATAAATGTTGTGTTTTTTTTTAAAAAAAGGCCAACATTAAAACTTATTTCAGCTAATTTGTTCCATACATGTTATATATATGTAAATTTGTGCATAATCAGACATTATTTTCAAATAAGAAACATAGTCTATTATTAAAGAATTCGTTCCAGGAATCAAACATATTCTCCTTTCCCACTTGTTCTTTGATAATCAAATCAACCTTCTCCCACTTTGAAAAGAAAAGGCATAGAGCCCACCATAGAGCATTCAATGTCTAGAAGTATAAATTTCCCTGATGCCCAACAGTAAAACAGTTTGAAATACAAATATCTGTGAAGATTTTCTAAATCAAAGCAAAATAAACACATGATTTGACTTTGTGTCTCTCCTTGTATTTATTATCCTTATTTCTATTAAAAGATACGAGTGACATTAAAGACTGAAAAATTTGGCCACGCTGGAATGATTTGAACTTACATATTCTATGAGCAGGGTAGCAGGAATAAAGACTTTTTTTTTTTTTTTACCGAGTACATCTTGTCCATCTCCTGACTATTGATGTTGTTCCTGAGAAGAGTCCTGAGTATTTTAGACACAAAATATTAAAGTTGCAGCCACCTTACTGAATTCAAGTGACAAATTCATGTTAAGACTCAATTCTTGATTTATTCATCAGAATCATCTCTGAAAATCAGAAGTGATATGATTATCACAAAAAAATTATCAAAAAAGTTTTCATTGAAAAAAAAAATAGGCATATGTTTTGTGATAGAAAGTAAACCTACCTTGGCTGATTTATCTGACAATGAAAACTGAACTTTCCAATTAGGTAATGAGGTGAATATTTTCCAAGATTTGATAGAGTTACCGGTAAGTCTATACAGATAAGTTTTGATGGAAATATATACATAACATACTTTAGAAGAAAGAAATGCTTCATCAAAAGTGTATATTGGCATAGATGCATTGAAATAAATATTTATTTTACCAACCCTTTCTGAGTATATTGAATTAAACACGGTGCTTTCACATGAAAAAGTAACAGGAATGACTGTCACTTAAAAAGTCTTTGGAAAGCCTGTATGCTAAGGAGAAAGCAAATGACTATTGAGTGGGTAATAATTACTTTTGCAAGTCAGATGGCTTCTAATTCTTTGTTTACAATGAAATTGAGACAGGTCCCGATCAAGTTGTCAATTGAACTATAATTTTTGTAATACATCACTATATGACTTTTGACATGAATGATAAAGAACTAAATATAGTGACATTCCTATCAAAAGATAAACTTTATTTCCATCTACTTAGTTATGTCGAAATACTTATCTACGTTTTCAACTACAAAAACAAATAATAGGAACAGAATATAAAACTTTCTTCAGTCTAATAAATAATAATACATAACCATGAATACATGATGTTTCAAACCCCCCAAAAATTTAATTTTAATAATTAATTTTCAAGATTTAGAAATTTGCATACTAATTTGATCAATTATGTTGTACTAATAGTTGTAATGGTAATTCAATCACAAAGAAAATTTAAACATTTATAACTTTATGGTCAGAGGATATAGAGATTTTAATTTTAATTAATACAAATATTTTTGTTTTCAAGATTTAACCTATAAGAAAAGATTTGCAAACACAAAAATGCATCGCTAGGTTAAATTATTAGGTTAAATCCTTTGGGGAAAATTGGATGCCATGTGAATTTAAGGAGAAAAATCTTCAACTATTAAAGCATTGTCTTCCTTTTTTAAAAAATGGGCTATGTTGGTTTAAAATCATTGTAGTACTTAGATTCCATTAGATACTTTTTATAAAGTGATGCTATGGTTTCAGTTTATAATCTTAAGATTTACAATAAACTAGGAATTATAACCTTTGAAATTCTTTAAAATAGGAATAAAAATTTTTAGACAGCAGGTTAATATTTTATGAGGGTATACATAGGAAGCACACTTTACAACTTGACGCATCTTCTTCCCTTTAAATAAATACGAGGACAGTCAACCAGAAAAAAAAAAAAAATTCTAACCAGATCCTCCATTGAGGCAACAATTTCTACAGATAGCTGCAGTGAAGTCTAAAGAACATTTCCATTTGGGACCAGAAGTTGGATATAATAAATACTAGAGAGCATTAAACTCAATCTTAAGTACGGTAAGAGAAAAATTCAATTAAAAAAAAAATTCTCTGCAGAATGGTAACTGGAAATAGTTTAATGACTGAAAATTTGTTCGTACCACATGATTCATGATTTACCTCAAGAGGGCAAATGAACCACAATCCAGGTGCAGTCTTTTTGGCTGATGTGATCCCCACAACAAACTATTTAGATATCCTCATATGGTAAATCCTAACAGATGAAAGATGATGATGGTTAATACACCTAAATTATCAAATAGCTGGTTAATTGGGGGCCACACTTATGCTAAGGTATGACATAGAGAGTAGTTGTGAAATAGGCAAGTGTGTGTGGGCTGGTCTGGAGCACACTGACAAAGGCAGAATTCTGTGTTTTTTCCTCATTTAAATGACTTGAGCTTCCTTCCTTTGACAGTAATGAAAGCAGATGTGGTCTTAAAAGGTTTTTTCATGCATTTACCTTCCTTTTTACTTTTGTAATTAGATATAACATAAAGTGCACAAATCTTAAATGTACCATGTGATTACTTTTTGAAAAACATATGCCTATAAAAACTAGAATATTACTAACACCACGGAAGTGGCTCGTTGCACCTCCACAGTCGTTAGCACTCCCCCCACCATAGACCAACACTATTCTGACTTCTGTTACAATAGGTAAGTTATGCCTGGTTTTTGAAGTTCATAAAGCAGAATCATACAATATATACTCCTTTATATCTGGAGATAACAAAGGAAAAGGAAAAAGAAAAAGACTCAGGGGAAGAGTATATTAGCAATACATATATTTGACAAGGAACCTAAACCAGAATATATTATATAAATACAAATTAATAAAAAAAAATAGGCAATCCAATTTAAAAATGGGCAAAAAACTTGAACAGGTACATTACTGAGAAAAAACAAATAATATTTCATATTTTTGAGTATCTTGCTTTTAAGTCTTGAATCTTTTGAGATTTCAATCTGATAACCTTAAAGTTGGGCATGAGGGGAAGCTGGGATGGCTCAGTGGGTTAAGTACTCTCTTTGCAACCCTGGGGACTGAGGATCGAATCCTGGCCCTGACCCAGGCAGACTCATATGCTGAGCTGGGGTGTGCCCCCAGTTCAGTTCTTGCTGGGGACTATGCATGAGTCTCCTGGCCCAGTTCCTGCCCTGCACAGCCCCGTGCCCACCTGTGGAGTGACACTATATGGAAAACTAATGCTATCAACTGTGGAGACTGTTCTGGGCCCTTACTCTTCTCTCTGTCTCTCTGTCTCTCTCTCTGTTTCTTTCTCTGTCAAAAAAAAAACAACAACAATAAAAATAAGTCTTAAAAAAAAAGTTGGGTATGTGGAGCAGGACCTAATTGGGGGCCCCCCACATAGCTTCACCACCCTGCCATCCTGGGCAGTTACCAGTTGCACCACAGTTCACCATGAATTTATAAGGGCCAGGCCAGGAATGAAACTCTGGCCCTCATGATTGCAAGGCAAGTGCTCAACTGCTAAGCTATTGGGGCATCCCCACCCTAAAGTCCTTAAAAAACTAAAATGGATCAATTGCATGAACAGATTGACTACCAACCAATTTAAGTACTTTTGCCTACCCTTTGAAAGGCATTGTGGAAGATATTCAAAGAGACTATAATAAACAGCCAGGAAACTCTTTGACATGTAAATAACCTCAGATTAGCCTCATTGAGGGATGAGAAACTATGTGGAAGAGATTCTAGAGGTTCCTTCCAAAGCAGCAGATATGTGAGCTAGACCACGTAGACCACAGGGTCCAAGCACAAGCTAATCCAGATGAGAACTGCCCCACCAATGCACAGAATTGTGGGAAACTTTTTAAAACTGTAATGTTTTAAGCTCCTAAATTTTGAGGTGTTTTGTTACACAGCAAAAACTGATAGACCCAGTAAAATTCCTTTCTCAGAAATTTTATGGGAATGGTCAGTACATTCCACCACACAACCTCTCAGAGTAGAATAAACTTACTGTGTATTCCATCTGGTTTGAATTTGTTCTTTCCACTTTCCTCATTTTCTTCCAGTCATTCACCAGAGTCTTCTTGCTTAGTTCCAACTAACAGGGTCCTAACCATCTTTTTAGTTTTGTTTACTACAATTTAATTTCACTAAGCTTTTATTCATCATCAACTACATATAAAATTTTATAACAGGGGCAAGGCATTCAATAAAATAACTTTTGGATAAAAGCACAAAATTATAAAAGTGATTATAAAAGTGAAGGACATGCACTGGGATTTTAAGAGTGGTTATGTCTAATGACATAATAAATGATTTTTACTAGCTTACATAATGTTTTTCTTTACCGGTGTTATACAATAAACATTTGTCACTTTCACAACCAGAAAAAAAAGAAAAAACATATGTTCAAAATAAATACATAAATTGTATTGCGTTCTCACATAGTTCTCCAAATTAATCTTTTAAATGTCCTTTGTAAACTACATTAATCAAAATTAAAAAAATTTTTTTAAATGTTCTTTTGTCACTTGAGTTTACACTGAGTACTAGGGGGGTTTTGTCAAAATGCTAGCTAATACAGACATTGTATTAAGTGACAAAATTAAAAATAAAATAAAATATAAAAGAAGTATTGGGTATTGCTACAGCCCTAACCACTCAGGCACATTTACTCTTTGCTCTGTTTTTACATATCAATGATTATTAGTCATATTGGGTTTTTCTTTTTCAAAATGCAATTTTTCTATTTGATATGAAATAATATATTAAATATATTTGAGTTGGAATAACTAACCTAAGTATCCACAAGAAATAGTACTTTTACTTTATACTGTTAGAGAAAAACAAATATTATACTACAAGTAATAAATTTATTTTTCATAAGCGTATACATTTAAAATTGTGGAACTATTTTATGTGTATTCTAGGATTCATGTTGTTCAAAAATTCTGGAATTGATTTCTTTTTACTTTTATTCATGCATTAAAAAAAAAGATGCAAAGCAAAGATGATTTGCTTAATTTTGATGGACTAGTAAAGGGAGTGTATTTCTAGTTTTATGTACTATTTTTTCCAGACATTATTTGAAATGATTCACATGAGATATGAATAATAGCATTTGAACTACTTTTGAGCCCAAATGATTAGAAACAAAAATTAAGCAAAAATAAAAGAATAGAGCTAAAATACCATTATGTGTTCACTATATAGAATTTGTCTATCTAATGAACTCGATTGTCCTGAATACAGCTTTTCCAGATAAAGTAACTAAAAGTCTCTGAAGAAATTAAATTAGTATCACAAAATCTATGTCTTAAATTTTATATACTTCAGATAGAAAATAATCTCATGCCTTCATTCAAGATTTTACTCTTACATTAAGTGAAATATAATATACTTGGCAACTGGATATCTAAAAAATCACCACAGACTAGAAATGGCAAATATGAAGTAAAAAGAGAAATGCTTATAGGCAATATAGGTAATAAACTGAAAATAAGAAGTTACATGTGGGGGAAGCCGGGATGGCTCAGTGGGTTAAGCGCTCACTTTGCAGCGCTGGGGACCGAGGATCAAATCCCGGCCCCGGACCGTGCGGAACCATATGCTGAACTGGGAGCTCCCCTAGTTCAGTTCTCTCTCTGTCTCTGTCTCTGTATCTCTCTCTCTGTCAAAATAAATAAATAAATATTAAAAAAAAAAAAAAAAAGAAGTTACATGTGGAAAGATGCAGGAAAACCATGAAAAGCAGACACAATAATATTATAAATAAATATAAAATATGAGTGTACTGTTAAAGAATAAAAAATGTAATTTATATCTCAAAATTCCTTGAGGCTATTATGAATTGAAAAAAATTATAAGAATTGCTGCTCATAATAATATGTTCAGTGTATCACATTTTTAAACACAACAGATGAAAACACTTTCATACTTAGTGATTTCTATGTTCTGGTATCAACAGATTTAATTTATAGGCTATAATGCATTTTAGAATGTAAAAATAAAATGACTTTTGCTTTATTTTTGATGTTTAAAATTTGGATGCTTCACAACAATGTGAGGCTGGGGGAATTACATATTTATATAAGAAAATTGTACCAGATTCAATTTTTACCAAAATATAATAGCACACAACTAGTTATTCTAGTTCTTCAATTAAAAAAAAAAAAAGACAGTGATGATAATGAGAATTATATAATTTCAAAGTCCATTTTTTCCCTAAAAGCTAGCTTTCCATTAAAATTTCACTAACCATGTAGCATTAAAGCAAGATGGTAAGCTGTTTATGGTGCTCAAGACAAGGAAACAACCAAAGTGCCCCTTGATAGATGACTGGATAAAAAATCTGTGGTACATGTATGCAATGGAATATTACTTGTTGATAAGAAAAGATAAAATTCTGCCATTTGCAAAACGTGGATGGAACTTGAGATCATCATGCTAAGCAAAATAAGCCAGACAGAGAAAGCTAAGAACCACGTGACTTCACTCATATATGGGACATAAAACTGAAAACAACAAAGGACAAAAAAATCTCATGGACACAGTCAATAGTTTAATGGTTACCTGAGAATAAGGGGGGAGGGGAGTGGGAGAGGAGAGAAGATGAGCTAAATATATGATGATGGAAAGAGTTGTATACCTGGATCATATATAATTTTTACTGACCAATGTAACCCTAATAAATTTAATTAAGAAATAAAAGGATGGTAAAGTATGCAAAAAATTCTAGATAGATAGATTAGAAATGTTTAAAACATTCACTGGAAAATGACCACAGACATTCACAGAGAATTTTATACCTTAGGTATATGCCCTTGAGCAAATGATAAAGGCTTAAAAATGAAAATCCAAATAAAAATTGAGAATATAAACTCTGTGAGGCTAAGGATACTGTCTCTCTTATCACTGTATTGCCAATGCTTGTCACATTGAGCGAAGACCCAAAATTGGGAACTGGAACAGTACTATCTACACATTCTTCTTCTCATTTTCTGTGTTCAGTCAACTAAGGAAATGGCATCACAAGCAAGTAAACACAGTTCCTTTATGGACCAAAAGTAATTTATTGTAACAAATCCTGCGGATCTAAGGTAGCATACTATGTTACTGTTTTTAAATCAGCTAACAAAACTTCTCGAATTTTTGTTTCAATAGCTTTATTAGACATTTCAACAAGCACACCCTCACTGTGCTAATCGCTATTTACACAGACCATTATGTTGGTCTTGCCTGTCTCCTCATACCCTACGTCTGCTCTGAATATATTCAATATAAGAAATTCCAGAACCTGGGTCCTCTGTATTGTTGCTGTGTTGCAAATTTAAATATGAATAACCGATATTTTTCTTTTCTTTATGAAACACGTATTGAGTATCTACTCTTACCAGTTACTCTACTAGACACTGGAAATACAATGATGAGGAAAACAAAAGGGAAATACAATAAAATTAACAAAATAAAAAAAAATTATAAAAGTACTGGAGGTATAGGGCTAAAATAGGATTAACAGAAGGGGTAAGGGGTAATAACAGAATGGGGGTCTGATTTAATCATGAAACACTTCCCAAATAGCTGATATTTAAGCTAAAATGTGAAAAAGGAAGCAGTGCTTAGATTTAAGAGATTGAGGAAGATGATCCTTTGAAGCAGGAAGGAGCTTGCTACGTTAAGAAGTTAAAACGGGATGGCTGAGACCTAGGACCTAGTAAAGGGGCCATGATAAAAAGTCAGGTTTTTTTTCCTAAGAACATTGAGAAACCATTAAAAGGGGTTAGAGGAAGGACTTATACAGTCTAGTCATATATGATATATTTTTCTTAGTTGCTAAGCTAAATTAAGTAAATACTGTTGATTTAAATTGGATTTACTCTGAAATTTCCATAGTGCGTTTGAAATAAACGTTTCATCAGCTTTTATTGTTTGAACCTGTTAATGCTAAAGTGAAACTCAGTTTTAATGGCTGTCTTCCAAAGATTACTTTTTACTGAACTCAAATAACTCACAACCACTTATGTCCTTAAACATCCTAGCTGGGAGCCCTGTTTTTCCTCTATCCTCTTCATGACCACAGAGATCTACAGTTCGTGTTGTAATATGACAAAGTGCATTAACCGTCTGCATCAAGGGCTCCTTTTGTTGTGTTGGCAGTTTTTGCTCTTCCTTTCACCTCCCTAATGAAGTCCAGTCCTACTCACTGATGTCCTACAGCAGTCAGACAAACCACCACCTAAAGTTCTGCCAGGAATCAAAAATAACATTAATTGCATTCTATATTGTGATCTATATTTAATGATAATGGATAATCTCTCTGATAACATTTTTTTTCAAAATTTGTTTCTCTATTTCCCTTTCATTTGGAAAAGTGCCTTTCTAAGTGTCTGTCTACATGGCTTGTTTTAAGAATATAGGTAAAATGCTCATTCACCCTGTAACTTGTATATTGCAATCAGTGTACAGAGCTTTAAAAAGTTCCCAGTTTTACCACCTACAAGGAGGGAAAGTGGCCTCACAATTGTTCAGGGAAGTTCTCCATATATTCCCTAACTGAGAATACATGCAGCTAATGTGATTCTGCAAATGAGCTCACACATTCAGGGCAATTACTCAAGGGAAGAAGATTCCTTTTCCAGGGCACAGGACATTTCAGAAAAGAAATAGAGAAAGATATCTTCTTCTTCAACACTCATGAGGCTGCATAACTTATATCTTCTATTACCTAATAATCCTCTGCTGACGTAGTCATAATTTCTCTAGACTTTAAGGTTCCATGCTCTTTCCAAAGTCACAGAGAAAGGTGCCTGAGCAAGATAAAGGGCATCCCTTCTTATAACATTCCACTGTATGCTCTTATGAACTGGCATTCTCTAGCAAGACAAAATGTATCTGTCAGAACTCGCTGAGGACATAGACAAGGTAATCTATGCAAAACTACCCTGAAATATACAAAGGGGGGTGTGCAAATTTAAGGTACTAAGAATATGGTTTATTTATTTTTGTTTTCCCAATGGGTAACAGTCTAGGCTGACCAGACGTTCCATTTTAAACAGGACAGAAAACTATGGTACTATCCTGTTTCAAATGATACATATGGTCAGCCTACTGACACCTTGAGTTTAACACAGTGAGACTAGGCTGACCATACATACAGTTTGAAACAGGACAGTACTGTTGTTTTCTGTCTCATTTAAAATGGGACATCTGGTCAGCCTAGATAACACAATACCTGGTATGGAGCAGAATATATATATTTAGTTATAGACATATATGTTAGAGATAAAGAGAAAAAACAAATAAATCTAGTAACTGTATTTGAGCTTCTACAGATTTAGTTATCCTTTAACCTTATTTTATTGTTATGATTACAAAAATATTTCATTTTTATTAGCCCACCTCACCGTGATTTTCTTATGTTACTTCATGTTCCCCCAATATACACACATATGGGCACAAGGCCTTCCTGGCTGACATTTAGTGCCCTCACTTAGTCCTTAGCACCTCAGCTCTGTTATCTCCAACCTCTGCTTTCCCACTTTCCCATTAGCTATTAAGGGGAAGAGCAGAAATTCAAATCCAGGGCTGTCTGTCTCCAAAGCTCTTTTTACTAATCTCTGCTCCTCCCCAAGGAATTTCTGGTTCTGATGACTTGATGTTGATGGGAAGACCTTCCTACTGTCCCTTATATCCCTCGTCACGTGGTACTGCCTCTTCCTCCACAGTCAGTGCAATACTACTTTACGTATCAGGAAGCAAGTAGGTCAAACTTTTAGAAACTTGAAGTTTGGGTGTCTAATTGAAACTGAAGTAATCTGAAATATCAGATGAGGACAAAAATCCTCTCCAGAAATCATCCTCTGCTGTTGATTCTTGTGCTCTTAAGCCAGTGAGTGTGTCAGACTTGAGGAGTCTTTGTAGAGATCCAGTCAGTTATCTTATCACTCGCTGATTCCAGAGCAGCTCCTCGATGACTCACACATTGCTTTTGTCACAGCAGATCAGCCAGGAGCCAAAGATCATCAACTACAGGGATTGTTGTGCTATCAGTGATCAGGAGCAGCTTTTCCCTGTTTCTTCCCAGGACAAGACAGGACTAAGTGGCAGCACAACAAATTTAGAATGGATTTGTGTAAGTGAAAAGAGTGTAAAAATTGTGATAAAGTGAATCACCCAATGGTAGCCTAAAGCAGGGGTCCTCCTGATAAATATATTTTATTTTTTAAGAAAAGGAAAACTTCTCATTTCCCTAAAGTTTTATCAGGTTAGATTGGAAAACGTACTGGGGAAAAAAAAACTAGACTAAAAGCAAGTTAAAGATAATTCCTCCCAAACACACCCCAGACCCTTTCCCAAACCTGTGCTTACAATTTAAGGAATTATAACGGCAACAAGCCATTGTATGTGTGGAACATGGCACTAGCAATTTGATGTATTGCTATAAAAACAAAGTTCATTTCTCAGGAGAATTTTAAGAAAAGATAAATAGTTCCCCCATATAACTGGCTTATTTAAAAGCAGAGAGGTAACTTCAACAGGTAAATATTTAAATTCTTTAAATCTAAAATTCTGAACTTCTATAATATGATATGTTTATGAAAGCTAAATAGATGTATAGGGTTCAGCAAAAGTAACACCCATTTTTTAAGAGCCGGTAAGCTTAAAAAAGGGGCATTACTTCTGCCAGACCCTGTACAATAGAAATTGTTTACATAAAATATTAGCTCTGAATATTTCTAATATTAATAATTTTATTATGTGAACTAAAACAAAATAAATGCTATAACATGAGGGATGTCTTGACATCATCAGTTCTCCAACCAGATATTTGAATCAGCCATATAGGCTAATAATTCCAAGCCAAAGGTATTTTAGAGAGATAACCACACACAGCCTTGTGTTCTCTTTCCTACACCTTGAGCACTGTCTAATGAAAATAATATGACCCAGTTGTTCAAGAATTCTTTAGATATTTATGTGAAGAAATTAATTTTAATTTAATCTAGCATTTTGAATGCTAGCTACCACTTGAGTTTTTAAAATGTCTTCTACTTTTAGTACAGCATAACTTTTCAGTAGCTGATATTAGGTCCTCAAAATGCACTCCAGTGGGGTGTGGGGAAAACCAGCCTCCTAAAGAGGGTAATACAATAGACATTCATTTTTATGTAACTTTTTATCTATTTTCCCTGGAAGACAGGATTGCAAAAATACTTTATTTTTTTACTGCCATCCTGGGCTAGAACTTTATCAGGTCCCTGCCAGAGCTGAGTTCTGCTAGTACCAGAAGGAAATCCTATAAATGGTTTAGTAAATGCTAAATGGAAACCCTGGGATAACTGACTACTCAAAATTCAAAAGTAATAGCTAAGTAATTCAAAACAGAACCTTGATGTTTCTCAAAAGGGTATGTTAGGCTAAGTAGGAAATCTCTATAGTTTGAGCAACTCAACTCCTTCCCTCTTGCCCCAGTCCTAAGCAGTGTTTTCTCAACAACATTAATAATGCAAAGTGTGAGCCACTTGCCGATTTCATCATGGAAGGATTCAAATCTCACTTATATGTGTTTGTTTCTTTGGGCTCTGATCAAAACAATTTCAGTAAGTGTCCAGTCATGTCATTACACATAAAAATAGTTTTTATTTTTTTTGCCTGCAGACATTATGTCTTCAACACCTCAAAGGCTTCAGCTAAACATTCTTTGCTCTTTCCAGTAATAATGGTCCAATTCAGTCAATCACAAATTTGGCTCAAAAATGGCAATTCAATTTGGCTCCTACTACACAAATTAGACCAAAGACCAAAATCTCCATAACAAGGAAAGTATTTTGTAGAATGAAATGGAAAAAAAATAGCTTTTTCCTTTAATAAAAACATTGTGAACCTCTTAATAAATGAAGCTGAATGCAAGTGATCTGAATTAGGTTTCAGCTGTGACCTCAGGTATTTTTCCTTTTTATATGTCTAAGAACTAATAATTATTTGCCTAAAATGTCAATGAAAATTATTTGGTTTAAGCTTTCCTGGAAGGTCTGCAACTGATTCTCTAACTCAAAGGTTTACTTGAGTAGGTAAAGCTCTTTGAACAAATTTTTTTCATTCAAGGCTCCTTCCCTCTACAGACTTAAATTAAATAAAGCTTGTCTCTAAATTTTAAAGCATAATTTATTCTCTTAAAATAATTAGAATAACATATTAGATATCAAGAATTTAATATAGAGAAGCCTCACCCATAAGTATCAAGAACACAAACAGGAGTCCCAGAAGTCTCCAAGTAGCCAAGATAGATGTTACAAACTGAAAAATGAAACATATGATGAATATATCAGGGATCAGGGAAGGGTCTGCATCCTTTCCCTCTGTTTTTCCAGGTCAAAAAAAAAACTATGCATGAGGGGAAGCTGGGATGGCTCAGTGGGTTAAGCACTCACTTTGCAGCCCAAGGACCGCAGATCGTATCCTGGCCCTGGCCTGTGCAGATCCGTATGCTGAATTGGGGAGTGCCCCCAGTTCAATTCTCACCAGGATGAGACCCCAGCCCAGTTTCTGCCCAGTGCAACCCAGCACCCACCTGTGGAATGAAACTATGTGGAAAAACCAATGATATACAACTGTGCAGACTGTTCTGGGCCCTCCCCCTTCTCTCTGTCTCTGTCTCTGTATCTTTCTCTCTCTCTCTCTCTCTATCAAAAACAATAAAAATAAATATCTAAAAAAAAAAAACACTATGCCTAAGAGGAACAATAGCTGAGTGGAAAATGAACACGTCACTAGTTTGGAAAGGTTTCCCTATTCTCTTTTGACTAGCCCCACCACCATCTGCCTACATAACTTCTCTCAATAAGAGCAAAATTAAGATGTGAGGTCTAAATGAAAGTTTTTACTCTTCTTCCCCAAAACCTAAAATTTGGGTACCCTCAAAAAAAACCAAATATGGTTTACCTACTCATTTATACAGACAGAAGAGTTAAAACAGAAGGAAAATGCATGTCAGCACAGGTAAGCTATTTAATAGATTCATCTCTAGGAAGTAAGCCCTGTTTATTCAATTTAACGCAAGTATGTCAAAAGTACTAGAGACAGGATATGGAAATAGATGGGTCATGGCATTAGAGAAATAGTAACATGCCCTACTTGAAAATGTGACCTAATAAATGACCTGTGTTTTAATCAATGATATTATCAATTCCTTCTTCCACAAGATATAGAAATACAAACAATGAAATTGCTCCAACAATTCTCTCAACACATTTCCCTACATTATAGTCACAGAATAGCTCCCCAGGAGTTTCCTTGGAGCCTAGTTAAACCAGTGTTTAGAGAAAACTCTATTCAGTGAAGACTCAGCCTAAGGTAGTATAGAATATGCAAATTATGGTAGAGAGAAGCAAGGAGAGCAATAGAAGAGCCATTTGAAAAGCAGACTTGTGGATAGCAATGAACATCTGATGTGGCTGAAACAGAATAAAGTATAAATGTAGATGTACCACCGCTGTACACCTAGCCCTATCAACTCTTCCAGAAGAAAACAAAACACGTCTCGGGATCTTGCAAGTTTCAGTGTAAAATGAGCCAAAGCATTTTCTAACCCTGGTTTAGTGGGAAATAATTATGGCCTATGTGTTCCATTTAAGAAGTTCCAGATACATTTGCTACTTTGAAGATGTTTTTGCTTCAATTGTTGATTTTTTAAGTGTAATTCTCATGGAATTATTCCTCAGTTATATAGAAAAATCATTTATTTTATTTGTTTGTTTGTTTGTTTATATAAAATATTTTATGTCCTGATAATATCAATTAATATGTATTTGAGTTTATATACATTTAAAATTGTGATAGATACAGATAGAGGATAGACAATATAGATTGGCTTTTGTGAGTTGGAAAATTACAAGATTTTTTTAGTCATTCTCAGTTGAGGTAGCAAAAATGTGTTAGTTGTTAAATGAAAAGAAATACTTTTCAAACCAAATTATCTAAATATTAATGGGCTGGTGCTATAATACCAATCATCTTTAATCATAAAGATGAGTCACCTTGAAAAAATAGATTCCTATAACCAATAGTTATTTTTTTAGTTAATTTATTATTTTTGTCTTTAAAGAGGGAATTAATTGATGTAATATATTATAAATTACTAGAAGAATTTAAGTAATTCATTTATTTCTCTCATTTTTTCTCTTTTGATAACATAATTTCTAAGGTTTAATCATACCTATCTTGATACTTAACTTTTAAAACTCAAAATCTTGGCACCAAAGTTGGCCAGCAATAAATCTTTATTTTCTTATGGGTCTGTTTAGTATTAGATACATTCAGCTTTCTCAGCCCTATTAGGTTCTCATTATTTCAAAACTCACCTGTTTTTTGTAAAATTTTTAGAATATCTTACTACTCTTGAATCACTTCATATATGCTAATTCATTTTCTTATAAATGTGGAATTTATGCAATAAGGCACTTAACTGAAATAAGATTAACAAATTAAATCTCAGGCATTAAAAGAAACTCTTCTCAAAGAACATTTGGAAAAGGGTCCTCATTTACCCTGTTGTATAGGATGTGTCAATAATTGTAAAGAGTTTCTCAACCCTAATACTAGTATTTCAGAGAAATGAAAAATCTTAGTCCACGAAAAAAAACATGACAAAAATTAAGAGATTCAAGGTTTGGAAAATGGACAAGTCCACAGTATCCGGGGCATATGTAACTTGCCAAGTATTGAAAGTTGAATGAATCTCAGGCATTGTTGTAGTAGTGTTTATAGGACAAGCATACATATGGAGAAAAGTTACAGTTGAAATTCACTAGGCCACTGCGTCCCAATTTTTTGTTTTTCCATTGCATTCCAAATGTCTGTTGATGCTTACCATGGTCATATAACTTTTTTATTGTTTTTGACAGAGAGAGAGAGAGAGAGAGAGAGAGAGAGAGATACTGAGACAGAGACAGAGAGAGAACTGAACTGGGGGCACTCCCCAGTTCAGCACATGGGTCCGCATGGGCCGGGGCCGGGATTCGATCCTCGGTCCCCGGCGCTGCAAAGTGAGGGCTTAACCCACTGAGCCATCCTGGCTTCTCCGGCAAAACTAGATTTGTTAAAAAAAAAAAAAAAGTAAAAGAAAAAATCAGAAAAACAAATCAAATAGTACTAATGTCTTATTTTAGTTCATATAGCATTCAAAAAAGTATTTTTAAAGCATGAGAATTAAATCATACTCTTGAAGATATAAAAAAATGGGTTTTAAAGAGAAAAAATGACATTTTCTTTCATATTAAACTGTATTTCTTAAATATGAATTTGAATTTTCTAGAATTCTACTCAACAAATAATAAGTTGAGCCATTGTGTACTACTAAAGGATATTCATAAGTAAATATAATTCATTTTTATTAGAATATCTAGAATGTACAGGCTATAACATAATTTTTTTTAATTGTTTTTGACAGAGAGAGAGAGAGATACAGAGACAGAGAGAGAACTGAACTGGGGGAACTACCGAGTTCAGCATATGGATCCGCACGCGCTGGGGCCGGGGCCAGGATTCGATCCTTGGTCCCCGGTGCTGCAAAGTGAGCGCTTAACCCACTGAGCCATCCCGGCTTCCCCTATAACATAATTTTAAATAATGAGTATCATTTGCAATAAGATAGATAGATAGAACTCTAAGCACCAGTGTTTTATCTAATCTTACCTTCTTTTCATTAAAAATATATTCATGGTTAAAATTAAAAGACATTGAAAATAACTGTGATATCACAATTCACAAATCTTACAGAACTCTATAATACACAACTGTTAGCTGTAGAACAGAAATGGCTTGCCACTAAAGGTCACTGAATCTGTGTAATTTTGGCTTTACCTCTGATTTCTCTCACCTTGCTCAAAATCATATCAGAATACGTACGAGTGCCAGTGATATCTTCATAGGAATAATATTAAATCCTTTTAGACAGATGAAGGACTAATGTCATTCCCATCTTTGACTATGACTAGCAATACAATACTTGCTACACATCTCAAAATAATACTGATATTTTAGTATCTGCCATCAATTAAAAGCATCTTCATGGGACTATTAGGTCCTTGAGTTTCCAACATTAGTTCCTATTGAAGTCCCCAACATGTGGTACAAGAATGTCACATTGTCAAAATTCAATAATTGTGGGTGGACCTCAACTCTACATTCACTAGGTGTTCCTACCATTGAGCAATGATCTCCTTTTGCTAATTGCAAATGAAAACTGCCAAACACAATTTTTTCCTACAGACTGGCAGTCAGCACTTTTAATCCACATAAAGTAAGCATGCTAAAAGGGGGTGGAGGTGGGAGGGGATAGCTTACTTTCGTAAAGTTTTGAAATGATTCATAAAATTTTTATAAATATATGATATTTTAGTTTTCCCCATTTTGTCTCTTCTTTATTAAGTTATCATCAATGCAGAGGAAGTGGGAGTGGCTACCTGTATTTGAAAGTTCTGTGTTTATAAACGTGTATGCGTATATATTAGAATAAGGTAATATTGTCTAAAAATGTCTGTGGAAGAAATCCAGTAGAAGAAAGATGTTGATTCTATATGATGGGTGACATGATAGGTAAATCTTAAAACTTGGGATTCTGAGTCTTGGTTTCCAACCAGCTATCTTGACTTCTTACAATTCAGATATCTAAGTAACTTTCTAAAACCAGGGAATGATAATATATGTGCCCTTATTATCCAATACTTTTTCTCATTAAAAAACAAAGTTTTCAAGTCCCATCTCTGTACCAGTTTATAAATACTTTAAAGTAATCAATATATAACATAATATATACTACCAAACATTTATAAAAATTTAAACATATTCACAAAATTTTGCACTATGAGTAAAAGTACATGTATTTATTTCTTTTAAAAATATATTTTACCTCAATAAAAACATATAAAAACACCCCAATGAAAGCAAGAGCTACTAATCATATCCAGCAAGATTCCTTTGATATCTATAGATAATTATGTTCAGGAATAGTATTAAAATGTTTTCTCTCCTTTTTTGGCACAACTGATCTGTAATGCCTACCTAAATTAGGACAAAATGTGGTAGCATTTTATAAAAATTCCGATTTTCTACAATGCAGCAAGTTTTTAAACTTCCACAACCTCAAATCCAAATTAAATTCTTATGTCAGTAGCAGGTTAATTTTCCAAAAACTCTCATTTAAAAAGAGGTTTATTGAATGTATCTTATGTGCTCAGCACTATGCAAAGTAATTTTAAGGCATTAGCTCATTAATTTTCATACCTATGAGGTAAATACCATTAAAATCCTCATTTTACAGATGAGAAAAGGAGACTTGGGGAGATCCCGTCATTTGCCCAAGGTTGCAACAACTATTACACAGTAGAGCAATGTTTTAGACACAGGTCATTTTAACTTCAAAACCTACGCTGTGTACCATTGTTCTCTCTTCTGCATGAAAAAATCTTCAATTTGGGCTATATGTTGCATATGAGACAAGAAAGAGCTTGTAGAAACTCAACTTTAGAAATAACTTTGTCGGTCTTCTAGTCTTCCATGAATTTCCTCTCTGTTCCTTCATAGCTCTAAGGATAGTGTAGACACTAAGTGCTATGAGGTAAAGATTGTGTCTTATTTCTGTTACTTGTTAGTATACAGAACCGTACCTTTAACACAATAAGGCAATCTTTGATGCAGACTCATTTTTCTATCTTTCAACGCAAGGCTTTTCACAGTATGGTCCAGATCTTGGCTAATGGTTTAACCATTAAAGAAATACATTTTTATAGATCATGTACTGTATGTTTTCTTTATTTTTCTCATTTAAGCAAACTTTGAATGAATGAAGTATGCACATAATATATTTACTATACAATAAGTAAAATATACCCAAAATTCAAGAACATACTACAAGTATAGGGAGTTCACTTATAACCCATACCCTTTAATAGTTTAAATGGAAAAAGAAAACTATATAAGTTAGTAGTTCCTTAGTTTGAGAATCTCCCTATTTTCAGGTCATATAGAGTACAAATAAAACCTTCAATTCAATTTATCAATCTAGCAGAATATCTACTTTAAAGCACTCCTAGAAAAGGCTAACACTAATCTAAAATATAAAATTAAGAAAATCATTGAGTACTGTCTTAAGCAACATAATATCCAACACTTCCTTTTATTTCATATCCTAGAAATATCTTTTCTTAAAATCAGTCCCTTTTTAAAAGAAGTTTCATATATATATATATACCCCTCCCCCTTGTTTCTACTATTTCACCATTCCAGATCTGATTACATTGTTATGTTACCCTCTGTCAAGGTCTATAGAAAGTGGAACCTCATAACCTCTTGACAAATTTTTCGTCCTTTTCTTAACTGGAAATGAAAGAGTGAAAATTTGTGTTGAATGAGATACAACCTGAGGATCTGTCTACAAAAGAGAAACAGGTATTTCAAACACTTCCTCCTTTTTTTTTCTCAGAAAATATAAAGAGGACGGTTCTCCATAGGGACTTTTCCTTTCAGAATAACAATACTTGAAAGTTGAGGATTCATCCCCTTTCACCACCTGTGTAAAACACCCAAGCCTTTCTTGGCCTATGACACAGCAAGTGGTCTGTAAATCTGAGCAAACTCAGATTTCTTACATTCCTCCCATCTGCCACATTTTCTTAACTGAAAGCAGAAAGTGTTGGAATTTATATGTATTCCCATGAGCCTACAGAGATTCACAGAGTCCTAACAGACATTTCTTTATGTTTTTAAAATAGGACAAAGCATTCTGAAAATAGTGAGGTTTGGGGTAGATCTGTTTTTTAAAAGACTTAATATGGCAAAAAATCAATCTAAAAACTGTTCTAGGCAGCTGAGAGACTGGGGATAACATGAGCAAAGGGAATAAAGAGGCTCTGAAGAGCCAGTACCAGTTGCTAATACTTAATCTCTTTAAATAATGAATTAGCTGCTCATATCTACTGTGGCTGCTAAGAGAAAGCACTTTCTTTGTGGAGTAAAGTAAAGCTTGAATACCCATGAATTATTCAATATAAAGTGTGCCAGTTAAAATGCCTTGATATTGGAAGTCAAGTGTAAGATTATCTCTTGTCTGTCAAAAAGCATCTCTACTGTGTTACTGAGCCCTAGGGGAGGGGCTCAAGTAGTGAGAAAAGAAAAGAGGAAAGCCATCCAGAGACATCATCATCAGGCAGTCAGCATTCAGAATGAGCTGGGAGCAGCCTCCTCACTGTGGGGAAACCTTTATTGACATACCCTCTTCAAGTGGGACTTACTGCTCAGTCACCACCTCCCTATGTTCTCCAGCATGATCACAGGGGAAAGTTGGCTAACTCCTTTCAACTGGAGACAATAAACACCAATTCACCAGCCATTGCTGACTTAAAGAAATACTTCCCCTCCAAAGGTGTCTAGTGACAGTTGAGTGATGACCTTTGGATGACTTTAGAATAATTAAATTAAAAATAATTAATCATAGCACATATTGGAATGTAGACCATGGCAAAATTTCAATGTACAGTATTTCATTATCTATTTATGCTGTGAAGTAATTTTACATACAGCTAGATTTTTTTTTTTTCTTTCCTGGATGCTCTTCAAGATTTGCCTTCTCCCCCCCACCCCCACCCCCACCCCGCCCTTTGATTACTCAGAGAAATAATTTGGTACATGGAAATTCAAAATTCTAAAATCACTGTGCTCCTATTAAAAATGACATACCTGGAAATTGTGTATGCTATGCCTTCAAAAAACTTTCATTGACCACTAGTTATTGGAAGATACTCTTCTAGGTCCTGGGAATGAAAACAGTCCCTGTCCTGAGGGTATTTACAGTGTAGAAGAGGAAACAAATGCATACACATTAGATCCATAATGTGTCACATATTACATAATAAAGTATCTCAAAGCAGAGGGCAACTTATTTGTGAGGAGAATAAAGAGAGAGAAAGCTCATAGAAAATACAATGCTAGAGGTTAGATTTCAAAGAAGATAAACAGTGTTCATCAAGACAGATTAGGGGAGGGGGCTTTATTCATAGGCATGAGGGTGAGGAAAACACAGTGCTCTGAAAACCACCTGGCATGTTTGGAGAACTGCAGTTATCTGGGTGTGAGTGAAGCATCATCTGCAGGCAAGTCCATCCTGCGGCCCAGGATGTCTTAGAATGCAGCACAACACAAATTCTT
>PVKE010017285.1:0-30953 GCA_004027555.1 Craseonycteris thonglongyai
GGCCCCCCAGCCCCCAGGTCCCGGCCCCCGGCCCCCAGGTCCCGGCCCCGGCCCCCAGGTCCCGGCCCCCCAGCCCCCAGTCCCGGCCCCGGCCCCCGGCCCCCCAGCCCCCAGGTCCCGGCCCCCAGCCCCCAGGTCCCGGCCCCCCAGCCCCCAGGTCCCGGCCCCCGGCCCCCAGGTCCCGGCCCCCCAGCCCCGGCCGCCCAGGGGCCCCGTGCGCGGAGGCCGGTGCGCACAGGCTCGCCCCTCCTGCCGGGGCGCGGGCTCCGCAGGGCGGCCTCCGCCAGGGCCGGCGGGGGGCTCAGGGCGGGATCCACGGGGGGCCCGAGGCGGCAGGGGGCGCGCCTGGCCCGGCGGCCGCAACAGGTGCGCCGGCGCCGCCCCCCGGGCCCCGGGGCCGGGGCTTTACCTGCAGCGGCGGCTACGGCGTCCGGGAGCGAGGCCCGGGCCCGGCCGCCCTTCCCCGCCGGGCAGGCCGAGCTCGCCGGGCGCGGGGGGACAGCGACGCGGTGGGGACCCACAGGGCCCCTCCCGGCCAGGCCGGGGCCCAGGCCGCGCCGGGGGGCGCACGGGGGCCCCCAGGCGGGGCGCGGCCGCCGATCGGGCCTCGGGGACGGAGCCGTGGGCCAGCCACCCGGCCGCCAGCCTCACCCAGTGGCCCGGGGACGCGCGGGGCTGGCGCAGGCCCGGTGGCGCGCGCCGTTTGGGCCCAACGCGTCGCCGTCCTCCGAGCCCCGCCTGGTTGCCAGGGCAACCGCAGCGACGCCGGCCGGGAGCAGAGGCCTTAGCGACGCGCGGGCAGGCCCGGCGGCAGCGGACCATGCAGCCCCAGAGTAAGGCGGCCGGGCGGCCGGGCGGCGGGCTTCCCGGGGACGGGCGTTCGCGCCCGGCGGGCCCTGCCCCGCCACGCCGCGCCCCTGCGCCTTGCTCTCCTGCACGGAGAAGGGCGGCACCTGCTGCCCCGGGCGCCCGCGTGTGCGCGGGAGCGGGCGGCGCCCCCCGGGCCCGTGCGCCAGCAACGGCCGCTGCCACTGCCGTTAGTCTAGATCGCTTGGTCCATGCATTGTCATTAGTCCTGTTTCTAAAGGGTCAGCAATGGCACATGCAATCAGGCTGGGTCTTCCTCTTCAACAGTCTTCCACGCAAATGGTTAAAAAAAAAAAAGCTTTTCCAAGCGTATTTGATTCATTGCCGGAGGAGGTTCTACAAGGTAGGACACGCAAAAAAAGAAAAAAAAAATTTTTACAATTTTTTTTTTCTGTTACATGCTTGGCAAAAGGTGCGCATTCTGGAGTTATCAGATCGAACACAAGCTCTGCCTTCTTATTTTTTAAAACCTTTCCAGCACATAGTGCTGCGCCTTTCTTTCCCAAGTTAATGTTTTATTGCTCCCTTTGCTCCTAAAATAACAATGTTTTCTATGCAGACCCACAAGATCTTAAACCTTTACGGAAGGATGCAGTTTGACTCTCAAAACCCCAAGTCTTGGGGAAGCCGGGAGGGCTCAGTGGGTTAAGCGCTCATTTTGCAGCCCCGGGGACCGAGGATCGAATCCCGGCCCCGGCCCGTGCGGACCCATATGCTGAACTGGGAGCTCCCCCAGTTCAGTTCTCTCTCTCTCTCTCTCTCTCTCTCTCTCTCTCTCTGTGTCAAAATAAATAAATAAATATTAAAAAAAAACCAAAAAACAACACAAGATTAAAAAAACAAACAAACAAAAAACCCAAGTCTTGCCTTGCACAGTTTTAGCAATGGAAGTACGCAGACCAAATCCATTCTCTGGGAGAAAGGCTGGCATTTTTGAAGGCTGTTAGCTTCCAATCCAGATTTTAAGACTTTCTTTTAATTCATTTGCAAGGAGGAAGCTCACGCCTGTGAGCTAGAGTTGTGTGTGTTGATTTGATACAGTATCCTTGCAAGTTGCATGTGTGAATCTCTGTGGCCTAGGTTTTATCTAACCTATTGAAAGAATTAACATACCACAGACTAAAATTTTTGTCTCATGTCAAATAGATGCTGGGCTGTGTATATTCTCTATTTAGAGAAGAAATGAATGGAAGTGAAATGTGTTTTTTAACATGTTGCGTGTGGCGGGGTTTAAAACCCTCACACCCCTCTGTTCCGGCAGGTATTTAAATGAGACCACGTTGAAATGAACTCGTCTCTTTAAAATGCTATTGCTTCCATATTATTTATAACTTTTCAATGAAATTTTTTGTACTTACGTAAATTTATCCATTGATAATATTTGCTCGTTATATATCAACCAAACCTCATTAATTAATTAAATCTTGCAAAAAATAAAAGGTCAAGTGTAAAAACGAGAATTCTCGTTACCCGTCCTTAACGCATGGCTCAGAAAAAACAAAGATTCTCGTGATCCGTACGCAATGTGTTAAACGCAGCAACGTTATCTCTTCAGGTTCATGTTATTGTGTAAATGGGTAAGCTATAAATTTCAGATTCTTCAGTGCTGTCTTTATGGACTCACTCATTCACAGCGTCTGTTACATTCCAGACACTGGTCTAGGAGCTGGGGGTTGACCAGGGAGCGCGGCAGTGTCGTTTGGGCTGTGCCAGGAGAACTGAGCGGACTTGCCCAAGAACTACTGAGGCCTCCCTAGGATGTGAGAGGGGCAGAGGAGATTGCAGAAGTAATGCTGGGCCTGCAGAATGCGCCAGCAAACAATGAGCGAAAGGAATTCCAGGCAGAGAGGTCCTGAGAGGGCAGCGTGGGTTTGAGGCTCAGAGTAGGAATTAATAAAACTGAAGCTAAGACAAAAGGGGAAGAGCGGCATTGAAAAAAAACAGAAACAAATAAACAAGGCTGGAAGAGCCAACAGGAACCCAGTTGCGAAGACTTCGTAAAACTGAGACATTTATTATGTATGCGAATTCTACATTTATATCTCATCTCTTTGGATTTTGAGGTAGAAAATATTTAAGTAATCTATGCCTGGGGAACAACTATAAATGTATTCCTTTCTACCTATTCTTAAATGTTTTTATAAATTTAATTTTAAATAATTCAAGTGATCATCATTTACTTTAGGAAATTCTTTCACAGTCTAATAAACACCATGGTGGATAACTATTTACTAAATCATTTGCTGTTATTAACTATTTACTAGAACAAGATTAAATGAATTTTAAGGTCCCTTTTAACTTCACAGTTCATATCCAATCAGATTTTACCCAACACTCAGTTATACCAATGCTATCTAACATTTAAGACTGGTATTTAAATGTTACATTGTGTTATTGATGGGTTTTAAATAGCATTTCACAGCGTATGTGGCACCAGTAAATTAAATAAAAGGAAGGATCCTTAATTGCTTCTAAAGATTAAACATATATCTAAGGACACCAAGGAACTCCTAGAAATAACCCCCAAGTCAGCCTTACCCATTCTGTTTCCACACACGAAGTTTTCCATTACTTTTAGGAATGGCCTTTATTAACCGAGTCATTAAAATCCAATAAACATAAACTCTCCAGACCCCACCGCTGGGTCACACTCTGGCACTAGGCAGAGGATGGCAGGGACCACCACTGTTTTACAGAATAATAAGTCAGTGATCCAGGAAAGGGCTCCTCAGGGAAAGGGCAAGTCCAGCTCTCGGCCGCGGGCTGACGGGAGCGGTTTGGGCTCTGGGCTTCCATATCTACGTCTTTAATTATGTTCTTGCAGAAGGAGCTGCACTGCTGGAAGGATAACCCATGCGTGAAGTAACATGGGGAATGCGCGTGAAATTCCTTTCTATTTTTAAGAAAATGTGTAAGTGCACTAATATTGTGAACTTAAAAATGCTCTCTCTTCCCTAATGTCTTGGGGTGTCATAATAGCCAGGTGTAGTTTGGGGCGTCTTTAGCCCTCCCTCTCATGGTCTTTTCCTTTAGCCCACCAAACCACTCGAAGCAAACAGTCTGAGTACAAGAGGTGGGTGAACGCTGCCTGTATAAAAACACCTGGGCCTGCTCTGGGCGGTGGTCCGAGGCAGTTTCCTGATCCACACCTGCCTTTTGTAAAGGGTGTCCCAAAATTCACGCAAGAAGTAATTTGGATAGAAAACACAGGTTCATAATTAAAAATTGTAAATTTTCATTGCTCAACAACGAAAATGCGTTGTTCTCTCATGTAGCGCTCCATTTTTAATAACCCTGAACTGTCAGCTGTCACACTGTCTTTTTTTTGTTGTTGGCAACACTTTACTGCACAAATGATGCAAAATTCAAATCTTGCGTGAATTTTGGGACACTCTTTAGAATCACTCAGCTGGAATCTAAGTTATTCCTGTGACTGAGAGACTGGGGCTTATTTAGAGAAGTGAAGACTGCTTTCCCCAAACCTGTTTTTCCACTGGTCTTCCCATGGGGAACACCTTGGCATGGGGTTTTACCATCTTCCCAATTATCCACATCAGAAATCTGAGTCACCCGGAAGTCCTCGCTTGCACTGGCCGGCTCTCCCTCCCACTCCACCCACCAGGATGCTTGTTTGTTGCCCCTTCAAATACACCTCCTGTGGTCACTGGCACTCAAGCCCCATAAACCACAGCAGGAGTCCTGCCGTCCAGTGCTGGCCGGTCTGATGGGACTGATCAGTGTCCTCAGGTCTCAGCGTAAATGTCACCTCCTCCCTGAAGCCTCCCCTGACTCCCTAAAGTGGGCGGTGCCTCTTCCTGGCATTAATCCTGCCTCTGCCCTTTTCTCTTCCCAGCTGTGATCACAACCTGTAATTATTTTGCTCATTAGAGAAACCTTCCCTCCGCCCCAGCTGTGAGGGAGAGGAAGAGGGTCCCCATGCCTGACATTCAGTCAGCCCCGAACAAGCATTTGTTGGCTGGATGGCGCTGCTGTGAACAGCTGGGTGCCTTATCGAATTTTATTTTCTTGAGAATATTGTGGTGTGCTGTAAAAAAGAAAGAGCCATCTTCCTAATTGCTAGTGAAGTTGAGCATGTTTTTCATATATCTGTTGGCCATTTGTACGTCTTCATGAGAGAAGTGTCTGTTTAGGTCTTCTGCCCATTTTTTAATTGGATGGCTTGTTTTTTTTCTATTGTTGAGTTGTACAAGTTCTTTGTATATTTTTGATATTAGCCCCTTATTGGAAAGAGAGCTGATTCTGGGTGGTGAGCACATAATGCAATACATAGGTGATGTAATGTAGAACTGTATGTCTGGAAACGATCTAATTGTTACCGACCAATGTCACCCCAATAAGTTTAACAATAAAAAGAAACAAACCTATATCTATGTCTATATCTATATCTATATCTATATCTATATCTATATCTATATCTATATCTATATCTATCTATCTATCTATTTATCTATCTATCTATCTATCTATCTATCTATCTATATGTATGTGAAGAGCCATTTTACCTGCAGAAGGGGCAGCGCGCCAGAAAAACCGTGCAACGCCTCTTACGGAGCCCAGGCTTCGAGTAAAGCTCATTTAAACCCGGCGCTTATAAATGTCAGGTCGATCACAAACGCGGCATTCTGCTTTGTTTACTAGCCTAAAACCAGGTGTTCTAAGAATTTCATTCTATCCAGGAAGATAAAGGAAATAAGCGCGTCATCTTATCTTGGGGGTCCAAGTCCTGCCAGATCACGCACCCAACCAAATGTTCACATTGCCATGGGGCACTTGTATGTTAAGTACCTGGAAGACTGGTCAGAATTTAAGAGTAAGAAATTACTTAAACCCAGGGATGTTTTTAAAAGTCTGTGTAACAGTTTTTTCTCAAGCAGTCTTAGCCCCTAAAGAATGTTACTAATTCTATCAATGAAGTTATAACTCAAATATTACCATTAAGAAATAAATGCTTATATAAATCAAATTTAAGACTTACATAACAGTTCCAAAGCTACACCTTCTAAGTAGGTGTAGTTTCAAACCCCCGGCAATGTGCCACGATTCTTGGTGATCTGACCTCTGGATGCTCCGGCGGCCACAGGCTCGTCGGTGGTCAGAGCTGCGCCTGGCGGGCCCCCGGCGGGGCCCCCACGCCAAGTCTCTTCCCGACAGCTCGCATGGTACCTTCCCGTGCTGGGCATAGGGGGCTCTGCTGTGACTCACCTGCTCTGGGGGACCTGCCCAGGCACTCCCCAGGGACCAAACGGGCCAACCAGAGGAAAGGAGCGGCTGGTGCCTGCCCACACCCAGCAAGGATGGCCCCAGTGACTCACGCAGTACCGAAGGCGGGCAAATCCTTCTCGAGCAAACGGCCCACCCCACTCGTCTGGGCACTTCCGTGCTCCCGGGGCTGGGTGGCCCGCCAGGGGCAAACCTGAAGATGCTGATCCTGCAGACCCTCCTGCCTGCGGGCGGGGGGGGGGCGTTTCTCTCCCGGGAGGCGCTCCTTTCTCTTAGCCCCCAAGTGCCGGTGCCTTTAGCGGTGCCCTGCCCGCTTCCACAGTGTCAGGGACCGGGCCTGGCCTTGTCCTCTCGGGAGGGTCCTGTCGTTCTCACCCTCTACTGCCTCATTGTCTCTGCCTGGACAGTGCTCACCGCCCACTCACCTACCTGCCCCACAAGCATCTCGTGGACGCCACCCTCTCCGAGAAACTGTGCTGCCTATTTACTCTCCCCCAACGCAGATCAGAGCTCAGTTCTCCCTCCTAGCTGCTGCACTCCAGAGGCTCAGAGCAGGCCTCCCCCAAGTGTGCCACTTCGGCATGTGAATCATTTTGAGCTAAGGCAGTTGAGACCCTTAAAGGTTCACAAGAAACTTACCTGTCCCCTAAAGAGTTTCACTTAAGGGCCTCGCCCATAGTAAGAGTGGCCACCAGAGATAACCTTTTATGACCATCTGGAGGACAGGCAGACTTCTGATTGCTGAACATCCGCTCCTCTTATTGTCCTGCGATGACTGTCCTGCCCTCTGAAGCCCCGCGCGCCTGCCCTCACCCACAGCTCAGCTACAAGTACTACAATTAAATTCACAAACTCGTCCTAGAAAAAGTGCTACCTACCTCATTGCTGAGTGTCACTAGGATTTCCTTCAAAGTCCTCCCTCTGGGAAGCTATACACTGACGCCAGTGCCCAGCCCACCCTTCAAAGCAATTTTGGAACTCTTTCTGGAATGGCCACCAGAACCATCGTCAGATTACCCTTGATGTCCGGAATGTCAGCACAATGCCTTTCTTTCTGTATTTTCTTTATCTTTGGATAAAGAAAGAAGTCATTGGGAGGACAGATCAGGTGAGTTGGGAGGGGGGTTCCAATACAGTGATTTGTTTACTGGCTAAAAACTCCCTCACAGACAGTGCCGTGTGAGCTGGTGCATTGTCGTGATGCAAGAGCCCTGAGGTGTTGACTAAAAGTTCAGGTCGTCTTCGCCTAACTTTTCACGCAGCCTTTTCAGCACTTCCAGATACTCAACTTGGTTGACTGCGTGTCCAGCTGGTACAAATTCATAATGAACAATCGCTCTGATATCAGAAAAGGTTAGCAACATTGTTTTGACGCTTCATTTGGACTGACGGAACTTTTTTGGTCAGAGGGAATTGGCTGACTTCCACTGTGCACCTTGAAGCTTTGTTTCAGGGTCGTATTGATACACCCATGTCTCATTGTAGTGATAACACAGCCCAAAACATCGTCTTACCTCTCCAAAAGGTCTTGGCAAACTTCAACTCTTCTTTGTTTTTGTTCATCAGTGAGTTCCTGCGGGACCATTTTGGCACACACCTTTCTCAAGCCAAGATTTTCAGTTAAGATTTTCTTAACTGTTTTCTCCATTGATGTTGACTTGGTCTCCTGTGCTTCTCATAGTCAGCCGACGATTTTGATGCACAATTTGACAACTTTGTGCAATGTTTTCGTCAGTTCTGCTTATTACTGGCCGCCCTGACCTCTCTTCCTCAGTGACACCTTTTCTCCCCTCAGGAACATGTTCAATCCATTTGTACACTGACGGTTTCTTTGTGACATGATCCCCATAAACTTGGATCAATGTGTCCCTGGTTTCACGTCCACTCTTGCTAAGTTTAACAAGAAATTAATGTTTGTTGGTTGCTCTAATTCAAATTCTGGCATTCTCACAACGGCACACAAAAACACGCAACAACAATAACGAACGCCGCTTAGTAAGACACCGCCACACGTGACACGGACACAGCTGTGAGACGCTGTATACTGAGGGGGAGACGCTTTGCTGAGTCATCTGCACAGTGCTGCCCACCTAAGTGCACGGTGCCAAGTGCGTGAACTTAATTGTCAGACCCCACATGGCTCATGTTCTCTTCCTGTCTGAACGTGTGATGTATGTGGGGCCTCTGACTCTATTATGTGTGTGGGGTTCTCATACATATGGATGCAATTGTGGCTATTTTCTCGTGTCTCGTGTCGGTTTAATTGTTAGACAAGCCGAAAGAATGTGAAAGGGTAGAGGAAAGATCTTTTCCTTCCACACAGCACTGTCTGAATTGTACTAACACTTTCATTGTTCTGACATGTACTCAATACATGTCTATACGTTTGACTCTCCTATCAGAAGACCACTTGAAATTATTGACGTAAGAAACACCAGAGCTACAGAGGAAAATTTTAAGACTTTATTTGATCCACACTGATGACATATGCCAGGGAGCAAGATCTCAGATGCTGTGGAGTAAAGTTTTGCAACTTCTATGCATTTGAAATTAAAGTAGGAAGGCAAGATTACCTGGAGGTGGAAGAAGCCAGGTGCAGGCAGTTGACACTCTTGAGGGTGGTTACGCCTCTGAGGGGTCTGGCAGAGGGGATCACTCTGGCATCTCCAAGGTGTGTTAGTCTCCATGCACGAGAACAATGCATAGAGACAAAGATCAGCCCGGGGCCTGTCTGCTCACCATGACCTGCCCAGTTATGATTTATTGTAGCACCTTTTTTATCTGCAGTATTGACTGAGACCTTAAATGTGAGCTTTGAAACTGTAAAACGCCTCAACAAATATATAGGAAAAACGCTCCTTGACTTTGGACTTGGCAATGATTTCTTGGATATGGTACTAAAAGTATAAACAGCAAAAGAAAAGAAATAGCACAAGGGGGACTACATCAATCTAAAATGCTTCTTCTTAACGGCAAAAAGAAACAATCAATGAAACAAAAAGTCATCCTATGGAATGGGAGAAAATATTTTCAAACCATATATCTATCTGATAAAAGGTCACTATCCAAAACATATAAGGAACTCATACAGTTCAATAGCAAAAACCAAACAATCTGGTTAAAAAATGGACAGAGGCTCTGAGTAGACATTTTTTTCTCAAAGAAGACATGCAAATGGCCAACAGTTACATGAAAAAGTGCTTAGCATCATTCATTGCCAGGGAAATGCAATTCAGAACCACAATGAGACAATCTCTCAAACCTATTAGGATGGCTATTATCAAAAAGACAAGAGATAAGTGTTGGTGAGGATGTGGTGAAAAGGAAATTGTGAATTGGTTCAACCACTGTGGAAAGCAGCATGGAGGGTCCTCAGAAAATTAAAAACAGAACTACCATATGGTCCAGCAATCTCACGTTTGGGTATCTAGCCAAAGAAAATGAAATCAGGATCTGGAAGAGAGACCTGTACCCCCATGTTCATTGCAGCATTACCCACAACAGTCGAGATGTGGAAACCACCTCGTGTCTGTCGGCCGATGAATGGGTAAAGACGATGTGATATAATGGGACATTACTCAGCCGCAGCTAAGAAGGAAATCCTGCCTTTGCGACATCATGGGTGGACCTTGAGGGCATTATGTGAAATGAAAGAAGTCAGAGAAAGCCAAATACTGCATGATCTAGCTCACGTATGTAAACAGAGGGTGGAGTGGTCCAGGGGCAGGGGTTCGGGTGGGTGAAATGGCGAGATGCTGGTCTAAGTCTTAGACTCTAAGAGCACACACACACTTTGAGTTAGAAGGTGAATAAGTTCTGAGCATCCAGTGTACATGGTGACTACAGTTAACTATACTGTGCTGTACATTTGAAAGTTGCTGAGAGAATAGATCTTGAATATTCTCATCACACACACACGTGCAAGGTAATTAGGGGAAGTGATGGAGGAGTTAACCAACCTACTATGATAATAATTGCAAAATATAACGCGTAAGTGTATCAAATCACCAGGTTGTACCGCTTAAACTTATACAATGTTATTTGTCAACTGTATCTCAGTAAAGCAGAGGGAAAGCAAGCCACGAGTTCGTCATCATTTTGTTCCTTGCAGGCCGCTCGGGCGCTTCACATATAATGTCTTCTTTCTCACCACTGACGTCGTTGAAGCAGCCAGGCCAGCTGCCTTACAGAAGGGTCCGGGCTGGATTTGTCCAGTTGTTGCCCACGAGACTGCGGGCGAAGTGTTTTGACAAGCAATGTAATATTACACAGATGATGTGTCTCGTCATGCCGGGAGGCACACGATGTCAGTCCTGCTGCCACTGAAAAAGGAGAGACTTATTTTCTGGAATGAAGTGCAATTAAAGAGTTGGGGGATCTCTGTGAAGAGGAAAAAGCCTCATTTTTCAAGGCCGTCAGGATTGGGGGTGCTCCCAAGGCCGGTCAATTCATAGCTCACACGCCCCGTGAGGCTTCACCAGGTGGAGGTGCAGGGTGGCGGGGTGGTGGGGTGGTGGCGTGGCGGGGTGGAGGGTGCAGGGGTGGTGGGGTGGCGGGGGGCAGGGGTGGTGGGGCGGGCAACGCGGAAAGGAAGACACGCCGCTCTCCTCTCAGAAGTCTCCTGGCATAGTTAGGATGGCAGCTTGGTGACGGGCCATTTAGCTGAGTCAGGCTGCTTCGTGCGGCTGTTTCCACTCGGTCGAGCTTGTCCCACCCGCGGGCCACATGTGACCCAGGACAGCTTTGAACGCGGCCCAACGCAAATGTGTAAACTTCCTTAAAATGCTATGAGATTTTTTGCAATTTTTAAAAAAATTTTTTAGCTCATCAGCGATCATTAGTGTTAGTGTATGTTATATGGGGACCAAGACAATTCTTCCCGTGTGGCCCAGGGAAGCCACAAGGTTGGACGCCTCAATCTAAAGCTTTCTCCTCTGTTAGTGGTTATTGCCAGCACTACTTCCAAATGGCATCTGTTTACTTTGAGTTAATTTTAGATAAAAAGAAATAAATTTACAAAGTTGTGATAATGCCGGCACACACTCAAACTACCATCAGAACTATTATTTCTAAACACCCTAATGGGATGTTTACAATGTGGGCTACTGTTCTCTTCCCCTCAGGAAAGCAACTGCCTATGAAGAGTAGTCCCCCTCCCCCCCAATATAGAATGTGCAACAGTCCCCATTCTTTGAGATGTCACATTTGAAGTCCCCATTACCTTCTCATTTTTCCAAAGCTCCATTGTGCGTCTGATTCTGTGCTTTGTTAAAGAAATATCTCGGTAATCTCTTTTTATGTGGTAATTTCGACACTACACTGTCCATCTCAGCTAGACTAACCCCCCCCCCCCCCAGGACAAGGACAGACCCGCCTGGTCACGCTGTCCCCAGCATGTTCACTGTGCAGACCCTTAGTAGGCACTCAAGTATTGGTTGAGTAAGTAAAGGGCAGAATTGAAAACTTGAAGGTAGGAGAACCCTGCAGTGATATGGATAAAGAGATCTTGACCCAAGGCAGGGCTTCTTAACCATATTTCATTATTTTTCCCCAAAGAGAAAACTTAATTCTCCCTAGAAAAGAAGTTAAATGCCAAGGGGTAAGATTCTTGTCAGGTAGGGCTGAGCTTCGAAAAGTGACAAGTGCCATGGTAACATCTCTCTCCTGCCCGAAGTCGGGGGCGTCTGCCTGCCTCTTATGGGCTTCCCTTCACTTTCTGAAGGTTTGGCTCCCTGAGGAAGGGGAGGGGAGGAGGCGGTGGCGACCAGCAGTGTGAGCTCCAGGGCTGGGGTAGGCACAGAGGTGAAAGGAGACAGAACTTCTGGCACTGAACTTGCATGAGATCTGAGAGAGGGAGGCAGGAAGCTGTTATCAAAACCCCGGGGAAAAGTGGGAGAGGCTCGTAGACCCAGCTCGACCAGGAATGGTTCCAGGAATATTAAACTGGAAAGTGATACATAAGTGTCTTTGCCACATGGAGGTAGGCTTGTCCCTCCACGGGACAGTCATATGCATACCCAGGGGCCAGAATCATTTGTGTTGCCGGCAGTTCTTTTCAATGATTGACCCGTTGTGAAAGCAATTGGTGGAAGGCACTGCTGGGCTAGACTGGAAAACCGAGAGGCTGTGGTCTGAATAATGCATAGTTTTCCTGCTGAAGCACCGATTTTTACCTATAATTTGTAATTGATTGACATGTTCAAATTCTATATTGCTCTATGAATTTACCTGACAGTTTGTAATAACCTTGTGATGAACAGTTTGCTTCTTTTCCTCATAGTTTAAGCTCTTTTGCTCCTGTGGGTATGAAAACGCAATAGCGCTTAAATAGGATTTCCATCAATGGGAAGTAGGAGCTATCAGTATCCCCGTCATATAGGTTTATGAATAGTCTAAAAAGAGAACCTTCGTTGTGGGCCTGGGACAAAATGTTTTGATAGCTTAGGACGGATATGTGGCATGAGAAAATCTGTAGTAAAAATAGTTGTCATGTGCATTAATCATGATAGCCCAAAGATGGAAGCAACCCAGGTCTCCATCAACGGATGCACAGAAAAGACAAAATGGGGTCCAGGCATACAATGGAGTACTACTCAGCCTTCAAAAGGCAGGGAATTCTGACACGGACTACAACGTGGGTGAACCTTGAAGCCTTTATGCCAAACGAAAGAAGCCACTCACAAAGGACAAGTGCTGTGTGATTCCACCGTGAAATGACAAAGTGATTTAGAATGAGTTTGATGTCCTGTATTTGAGAAAACAGTCTATGGATTGGGAGAGGACAGTGCCTTACATGAGGTGGGCAAGAGCGAGTTTTATAGAGTGTTAGAAGCCCCAGTGCAGAGAGCGGGTATGACTGGCTCGGCGCAGACATCTGACCTTATTTAGAAAGACCACGGGACAAGGAAATAGCAAGGTCAGTGGGCCTGGTGTTTGGAGGCTGTCTCTGGTCAAGTGGAACATTTACAGGGACATGAACGCCTGGCAGGAGCAGCTCCATCTTGGGCCTAGAGACTGATTTCACCATTTGTCTAGAATAGTCGAGTTCATATGGACAGATAGTAGAAGAGTGGTTGACAATGGCCGGGGGTTGGGAGGAGTGGAGAGTCGTTTAACGGATGGGTACAGGCTTTTAGTTTGAAACGACAACGTTCTGGGGTACATGGTGCTGGTGCTTGTACAACAGTAAGAATGTCCTAAGTGACACTAAGTTGTATACATAAACATGGTCGAAGTGGTAAATTTTGTTATATATCTATTTTGCTACAATAAAAAGGTTTTTTTTTAAACACCTGCCATTTGAGCGCCTATTAAATGCTAAGTGCTCTACGTATGTTTCCACTGATGCTGAAAACTACCATGCCCCGTGAATATATCCCTAATTCACAGATGAGGAAACTGAGGCTCCGAAACGCTAGCTATCCATCCAAGGTCACACAACTGGTGCGACTTAAGCCTTTATAATGTTAAACTGTGCACTCTTTCTGCCCTAGCACATTTAGCTCTAGTGGAGAATCTCAAAACTATTAATAACTAATAGAATTGAAATTGTAGTAATAAAAGGGCAGTACATTATTTGAATACAGACTCGATAAAGATGGCTGAGACTGCTTAGGTCTGCATATAATTGAAAAGTACATCAGTAGGGAAGGGAAGGAATTTCTAGGTTTCAAGTGAAATAGGATTAATGTTTTTCTGTGTATAAGACGCTCCCATGTATTAGACAACCTCTACTTTTCTAACCCAACATTAAGAAATCAACACATGGGTTACTCCCAGGTGTATAAGACAACCCCCAATTTTTGTTCTAACAATTTTAGACCAAATATGGCACATAGATTTAACTCTTGGTTCATTAAAGAGAAGTAGGTAGGAGTCAGCTACTGTTTGCTGCAGAGACTATTTAGTGGTAAGTTTCTAACGTCCAGTGTCATTAGCTCAGGGCGTTGTTTAATGCGAAATGTACGCAAACGCTCGCAAACACTGGGAGACATTCGGGAATGGGGGAGGGAGTCCTTTCTCATCTCGTGAATCACGTGGGCTGTTAGAGACTAGCCAGCCCCTCAACCCAGGTGGTTGCTGCCTCTCCATGGTTGGACACGAGCCTTTAGGGTCGATTCTTTGATACAAAGGCTTTGGAGTGAGTTGAAGGGGTGCTCACCTAGCTGACCCTGGCTGACCACAGCTGGTGGAAGCTGCATTTTTCTGGCTAGGATTCTGCTGGGGCCCTTTAAGTGACCTGCCTCCCTCCTCTTGTGACCCGGGGTCCACCTTCTGCCCACAATCGGGTCTCTGTGTGTGTGAAGTGCTCTGAGGGGGGCCATAAACCTCCAAGTGAGATGCTCCACTGAATTTGATGGTTTTCTCATTTTTTTTCTTTCTGACCTGATCTCTCCACCAACCCCAAAGCCGGGTGACTTTACTTTTGTAATTGTATGAATTCTCTTGCTCATTCCTGATTTCTTGCTTCAACACACAGTAAGTGTGTGGCCTTTTTATTTGTTTCTACCTTTCCGGCTTCTGGAATCTGTGATTTTTGTTTGTTTGTTTTTTAACTCTTCATAATGAGCAGAGTATAGTGTTTACTGATGCTGCATTCATCAGCTGTCCCTTTCCATCAGGGGACGCTCAGGCCACGTCTAAACAGGGGACAATGTGGGTGTAGGCGATAACTGCTGCCTCTTGTATCTCTGTGACTGTGCTTTGAAACCTTTTGTTATTTTCAACACACTACATTTGTTTTGTCCCCTTGCTGAGGAGCAATGTCAGACATAAAATGTCACTTGAGACTGTAATGATGAAGCCCGATCCAGGATGCAGAAGAAATCAGCCATCACTTGGCCGGTGCCTTGTGCTTTTCATTTGTCTGGGTTTCGGGTATAGACCAAACCTTGATATTCCCGGCCTTTGAGTCTTTGAGAGCTGGAATGACGCGGTAGTCCAGTTTTAGAGGTGACATGAGACTTCGGACGAAACATTTCCTGACAGCCATTTTCCTAAGGTGTCCAAGTGAGTGTATACTGTGCATCACCGTCCATTAGCTTCGGTAAGTAAAACATCTGGGGAAGGTTTTTATTCTTTTATTTATTTTGCTGAAAATGATTTTCTTGGTAAAAAAAAAAAAAAGTCTTTAATAACGGGGACCTTTTCTGTCTCCTGGCGCGGTCCCAGGCATAAGTGCCAACACTCCGGAAGGATTGGTTTTGGCAGAGGACCACATAAACATTTCTGTTGACATGATTTGTGGGTAAGGCTGACAAATGTTGTGAAGACAATGATCATAAATAGAGAACGTGTCAGAGGCTGGGCTCAGCCACGGTGGGTGCTGGTGACTCAGATGGAGGGAGCCCTGGGAAATGGGCGCGCCAGCCAGCGCACAGAATTTACAGCGGCGGCTTTGCAGAGTGCTTTGCCATGACTCCAATCTATCAGGAGACCGAAGCTTTAGGATAGTAGGTGAGGCTTTTGGGTTAGGTTGCCTTTCTTTCTTTTTTTTTTTAAAGAGTCTTAGTGTGGGTTTATGTGCATTTAAACATTTGTAATGTATTTTTTGAAAGCCTGTGTTTATTTTAAAATCGGAGGGACACGTAGATATGTCTACGGTACTACTGTTCTTTTGTGGTGCTATAGAAACTTTGGCTTAATGGCATGTACTAATTTTGCTGGCCACCTAATTACCGTATTTTTCCATGTATGCGATGCCCCCGTGTATAAGACGACCCCTACTTTTCTAACCCAACATTAAGAAATCAGTGCATGGGTCACTCCTGTGTATAAGACAACACTTGATTTTTGGTCTAACAGTTTTAGAGAAAAGCATTGTCTTATACACGGAAATATACAGTATTCCATCCATTTATCAGGAAATACTGTGTCCGCCTCCTTGCATCTCCCTTGATCTTGGCTGCTCTTGCCTTTTGAATTTACATGTAAATCTTAGAATTATCAGGATTCACAAAACTTGTTGGGATTTCCACTGGGATTAAATCGATAGGTCATTCTGGGGAGAACTTGACAGTATCGAATATTTGCGTCCATGAACGTCACCTACCTCCCCCTTTCCTGTATCTTTGATGTTAAGGTTCGTTTCATGGCCAGAACACAGTCTATTGCACCCGGACACACTCACCATTCTTTAGCTTTTGCCTGCTTTTCCCAATCTGCTTGCAGTTTATACTTCAGAGCCCTCTGGTCATTGATGTTTGTATTTGGTTCAGCGTCGTGTGTTAGTGGGAGTGGCAGGCTGTAGCATGCATCCTGCATCTTGGCCAGAACCACAGATGGTCAGTACATTTTATAAATATGTTTCCGTCCACATCGAATAACATTAGCCCATGAACATCTTTTTCTTGTACTTGTCTTGTTGGATTTTGGTATCAAGGTTTATTTTTATTTTTTAACCTCATGAAATGAATTGGGCAGTGTTTTCTTTTTTTATTCTCTGAAAGAGCTTGTGTTAGTTCTTTTAAGTTTATTATTTATTTTTACTTGTGTGTTTCATGGAACTTTCTGGTGAAACCATCTGGACCTACAAATTTCCTTAAGGGAAGATTTTTTTTTGACTACTGATTCAATATACCGGGGATGCCAAAAAATGTATACACATTTTAAGAGATGTTATCTTTGCATTACTTTTTGAGGTTGAATTGAATTATGGTAGCAATGTGTAGTATGATGTTTACTGAAAATATGGCGTTCATCAAATGAATGCTATAGCATCACCAAGCAACAGGCAGAACAATCAAAGAGAATGGTGAATCATGGTTGTCTTTCTAGGAGCACAAGACCATTTTGAAGTGATATTTAAGATTTGAGAATATGTGGAAGTATGACGATGTAGGTGTGAGTGTGCAACAGAACCTCCAACATGCCTAACAACTACCACACATTCATGACAAGTTTGAGACACATGGTAAATTGTGCAGCGATACAAGTGGACACTGGTCAACATTGCTCAAGCAGTAGTTCGCTGTAATCAGAAGTGTTTGGACACTGATGGTAACGACTTTGAGCACCTCTTGTACTTGCAGAAGTCAAACATGACTTGCATTCATCTGTTGTTATTGGTTATTTCGAGTATTACCATTTTAATACATTTTTTTCCTTTCTTAAAATGTGTATACTTTTTTGGCACACTCTGTATTTGACATGTGTAAGACTTCTCAGCTTTTCTACTTTTTTTGAGTCCGTTTTGATATTGCTTTTCTCTGGAAGTTTGTTTTTCATCTATACTTTAAAGTTTATTGGCATAAAGTTATTCATAATTGCAATTTATTTTTTCAAAGTTTCGATTTATAATGCAATCCTCCTTTTGTGCTGTATATTGTTTATTTCTCCACTGCTCTTTTCTTGATAACTCTTGCTACAGGATTGTGGATTTTAGTATACTTTTTAAAGAACCAAGTTTTAGCTTGGTTCGTTCTAGTCTGTGTTTCTTTTATTCATTTTTATTATGTCTTTTCTGATTTGTTCTTTGAGTTTATTTTCATTTTTTCTATAATAATTTATTGACTGATGCTTAGTTTATTAATTTTTCAATGTTCTTTTTCTAATGTCCACATTTAAGATTATAAGTTTCCCTTTAAGACTAGGTTCAACTTCATCCCACAGTTTCTGACATGGAGAACTGATGAGGAATTTTCCTTATAATTTAATCTTTGATCTATGGGTTATTTAGAAGTACATGTCTCAATTATACAATGTGGGCTTCCAAGTTAGCCTTTGGTTCCTCATTGTTAGCTTAATCATGCCATTGTCAGAGACTGTGATATGTATCCCAAGTCTTTGAAATTTGTTTCTTGCTTAATACTCAAGTTAATCTTTCTAAAATTGTTTCCCATTTACTTGAAAGGAAAGGTATCTCTGCAGGTTTTAGAGCCTGCATTCTATGTGTGTCCACTGAGTCTCTAAGCTCGTCCATTGGTTGATTTGTCTTCTTTTATTTGGTTCTGGGAATAAGAAGCGTAATAAAACACAGCTCGTGCTCTTAAGTGCTTACAGTCTATTGTGGGAATAAGTTAAATCAACAGCCAAGGTCAATATAATGTGTGGAACAAAACAATGTTAAAATTGTTCTCGTGTTTAAGTGTTTAGAATTAAACTATTATGTTTCACGTTAGTAAAAAAAAAACTATAATGCAATAGGAAGGCTGTTCTCATAACTGAAAAATAATTTTGATTTCATTATTTGGGTTTTCTTTATAGTTTCCTATACATGAATTCATCCCTAAACATACACCGCTTAGTTTTGCCTATTTGGCCTGAATATGAAGTGGCATCATACTGCATGTTTTCTCTACTGTTTTGCTATAGTTCCATTTAGGATTTAAAGACCAATTACATTTCAGTGGTGGGTCTCAGGCAGTGGGGAAAACGCTGTCCCAGGGGCTTCCATTATATCAGCAGTTCTGAAGATATGGCACATAACGTAAGATTCGGTGACTTAGGTGGTATGTGGGCAAACATTTTAAAACGTGGATCATTTTATATTTATTTCTATAGTTATTTTCTACTGATAAAAATGGTGCTGTTTTTTTTCATTTGCTTATGGTGTAAAGTTTCAGGTCAGCTTGAGAGCATTTAAGTCAGTAATTTCCCGGACGGTAGACACCCCGAGCTTCCGTGTAGCACGGCAGAAGTGTGGGGTGGGCTGGGAGTGGCCCACTCCGATAACACTGCCCTCGTGTGCCCTTTTCTGGCCCAGAGACGAGGTGAGGAGGACTGACCACAGCCTGCTATTGGCGGGGGCCTCTGTCGGGCCAAGGCAGGGCTGCTCCCCGGGAAATGACCACTGGCTGAGATAGCGGCAGTACACTACTAGGCTAAATGCAAAAAAGGTGACATCTAGCGTAGGCTTGCCATCCTCCCACAGCGAAAGCCTACTGACCGCCCGGCGTGACATCAGGGACGTGCACAATTGAATGCCAACGAAGTTATGAGTTCTCGGGTTATAAACTTAACTATCACCTGTGTCTGTCTGTCTTCCCGGACAGATGGGCCGGTAAAGGATGTTAGGGTCTGGGATTGAGGAGTGGGTGAGCTATAATTCAGCTGTCAGTGAGGAGGGCTTTGGTTCCAGAAAGACAGCACAGGACAGAAGCGGAAGGCCAGGCACAGAGCTAAGGAGTGAGGGTGGAGGAGAGGGAGTTTGGAGAACGTTCCCTGTTCAAAGGGAAGGTTTGAGGCCACAGGGCATTGTATGGGGGTCAAATGCACAGGCTTCCTAATGTGCTTCAGCACCTGCTCGTCCGCCTATAGGAAAGATGCGAGAATCAGTAAGACAGCGACTGTGGATGTGAGAGATGAGGAAGGGCAAATAGCTTAATAGCTTAGGAGAGACTTAATCACAGATGAAGAGTGGGAGTGGGGAGGGACGGTGGTCTATCTGTGACAGCAAAGAGCTAGTCTGCAGGGGGGTTGGTTTGGAGGGGAAGACAAGTTCAGTTTTAACATATTAAGGTTTTGGAGGCCAGTGCATGAGACAAAAAGCTAAGCAGGGGTGTCAAGGATCCGGGTCCTCCCAGACTGGAAACAATAACTCCAAGCTGTTGGGGCAGTAAAAGCGAGAGACAGACAGACAGACTGGCTGCCTCCAGGCAGAAAAGCAAAGACCACAGTCAGCGAGGCGGTCTAGAAGTGTCTGCTGGGATGCAGCGTTGCAGAGGTATTCGTGGAAATGCTTATAAAAACCCGCGTGGAGAGTGGATGCCAGAAACTTCAGTGCTGTGGGCAGATTGCAGCTTCTGGAGGTGGAGGTTTTGTGGCAAGCTGCACCTGGGGATGAGGCCTTAGCATGGAGGTGAGAGAGAAAGACCTTCAAGCTCTTGTAGGGGTCAGTTTACCTGAACTAGAACCCCAGACGGTACTTCGCAGCCTCCCACTCAGAGCCTCGTCACGGCTGCTTTTTTATAAGCATGACTCTGGTTCCCTTTTCCACGGTAAACTACACGTCGGCCGTAGCGGTAAAGGCGTGTCAGTGCAAAGGGAGGTGACAGCTGGCAGCCTGGCCTGGAGCGAGGAGACAGGAAACGACACCAGATTGTGCGCCGTCACTGCATGTTATTAAATGAAGCAGGCCCGTGTAGAGGTGGGGCCGGCTCCGGGGTGAACAGACTCAGTGGGACAAGGTGAGCAGTGGGCCAGGTCACGCACACAAGCCGTCCCTCATCCAGCCAGGCTGGGTCAAGACGGAGGAAGCCGCCTCCGAGGGGACCTAGCTGGGCAGCAGGTGGCGATGTTGGGCAAGCAGATGAAGGGCCCAGGGCTGCCTGGCTATTCACAGGCATTAAGCTGTGGGCAGAATTCCGGTCCCGGAAGAATGCAGGCCGATCCCAGAACGGGTGGAAGGAGCAAATGGGCTGGAGGAGGGGCGGGGCGGGGCCTGCAGGGCTGTAGCTCCTGTTTCCTGAGCGCTTGTGTGCTGAGCTCTGCACGGAGCCCCCGACAGCTCACCGTGCAGCAACTCAGCTCTCCACCCGCCCCCTGGGTTTTTGGCAAAGGAGGAAGAGACATTGCAAAGGCAGCTGGAATGTGGCAGAACCAGGATTCCATCCGAGTCTGGCTGTCTTCACGACCCGTGCTCATAGTCACTAAGTGACAGCCATGGCAGCTCGACGCCAGTCTGGGCCCACCGGCAGGCACGCAGCCACAGGCCCCGCGGGGCGGTGGAGGTCAGCAGGCACGCTGGAGTCCGGCTGGCACCTGTCTGCAGGGCTTCGGCCTCCAGCTCTGATGGACACACCCTGCCACAGGGCAGCTTCGCCCTGCAGGACACTCCTTGCTGAAAGCTGTCCTCGTTACTCCGTGACGATCTTCGGTGTCCCCAGCCTTCACTACACTGAGGCTGGGTTCTTGTCTCTTCCCCGTGGAACTGGGAGCTTCATGAAGACAGCGGTCCTGGCTGCTGGCCAGCCAGTGTATCCCCGCAGCTCAGCCCCTGACACCCAGCAGGCCTTGAGCGCTACTGGGGACCACCGTACCTGAACGTGGATTGTCCCTTAGTCCTTTGTTGCCAGTTAGATCACAGGCCTGTCTCCCAAACAATATTTAATGCACAAAACTGAAGGCTTGCTAGTAACTTAATTCCCGTTCGGGATAGATCAAGGTTTTTTTTTTTTGTTGTTGTTCTGAAGCAATTTGGGGAGCTTTCTTTTAAGAAAAAGAATGCAAGTTATAAACACAAAATTGGTTATGAAGTTGTATATTTATCTAGAGTGACAAAACACAACTAATCAAAAATATAAATCGCTGACAAATATACGTTTTGTCAAAATTCAGAAATATAACATTATTAACTAGACTCTTAAAGAGAAAAATCCAATTTGGCATGGGTATTTAAAATACTACGTTGAATGTAAGAGAAACCTAAGAAGAATGTGTAACTGCTGTAAAGTCCTGAAGAGGTTGGCGATTTTAGGTATGTGGAGACAGCTTTTCCTGATGGAATTTAGGGATGAGATTGCTCCGGAATATGTTTTAAATGCTTACTAATATTTTTAAAGAGTGCATGAAACTTTTTATGGTCTCTCCTCAAGGTTATGTTGTCATTGACTGATCGCGCGTGTGCAACGTGGGCTACAGGTGTTGTCATTGTGCTGAGAAGCCAAAATTGCATTTGACTTACTCTTGCATGTGTCTTAATTTCAGATGGATTTGGCAAAAAAGCTAAAAATTGGTTTTCTGCATAGCAAATTGGTTTTCTGTCTTCGAGTAGCATGCATAATGGCAGACACAAAGCAATTCACTATTGTAGAATCTGAAGCAATAGAGTTTTATTTGATGTCTGGCTTGTTCATTTGAGTTTTCACTGCATTTTGTCCAAGTTTTCCCTTATTTTGATTAATTCTTCATGAGTCATTTTGGATGAGTAAGTTGCATTGGTGATTTCATTTTGAAAGTCTTATAAAAATGGATCAGATCTCACAGTTTAACAATTCCCTGAAAACTATGTTATTTTGAAAAGGGTCCACAAACTCTTTTCACTTAATTTAATACTTTCATCTACTCTTTTTATTACTTCAAAATAATACTGTGTGTTCTTTCTTGTCTGTTCTTCAAGGCAATGGTAAAGTACATTTTAATTCAATTTACGCATATAAACATAGCTTCGGTGTATACTGTGAGGACTTGTGAATTTTGAGAGTTCTCCATACATTTAATTCAGTCTGAAAACTTACCTGGTATAAGTAATGTGTGTCTTCTTAAAAGTTTAATAATATCAACAAAAAACCCAGTCTCTACATTCTTGTGCAACAGACTAGCCAAGATCTTCTAACAATCTGTTCATATTTAAACGTGTTTTATAATACCTGTCTGAGAAGCATTTTAACAAATTCTGTGTGTGTTCTGTTTGGTCCTCTGTAAAGTGAGATTGTGTTTTGGAGGTGAAAGACTTGCGTGCACAATGTGCTGCAGACCCGGGCAAGGGTTCATGTGATGCGTTCATGAAATGAGCTGCTGCTGACAGTAGGAACCCTTTTCTGTTTGAAAATTCTGTTTCGTGTTTGGGAGTACGTTGATTCGCATCATCTTATTTATTACTTCTGTTGTCACTTCTATTATCAATATTTTCTTGGCTCTCACGCTTCTTTGTGAAATGGGTCTGCATACCATTTCAGCCAGCAGAGGCTTTGCTTTCATTGTCACCATTGAGGAGAGTTTCTAACATGTTGAAAACCCTGCCATCTTCACTCTTTCTATTTCCTCCTTTAAGCTCCCACTAGGGTCCTTACTTTCCATTGTATTTGATTTTTGGAATGATCAATAATTGTAGAAAAAAAGTGGAAAATTTATCTGAAATTCAGGCACGCATAGGAGCTATTTAAAAGCATTTAAAAATCGCCACTGTGCCCAACCGAGCCTCAAAATTGTGTAATCAAATTATCCTTTTACGACAAATATTGAATTATTGATGGGAAGCGTGTAGGAGTTTTTCACTGGAACATTTGTTTCTTCAGGCTACTGCGCTCTGTCAGTGGCAATTTGCTGCGCTATTTTATCTGGACCGACCAGGCTTCTGCAGTGCAGTGAGTGTCAGGAAAGTGAAGGTGGGCGTAAGGAACGCGTAAATCATGCCGCCTTGGCCACAGTCTTACTTGCTATTTGTAGCAATATTTGGTGTGTGTGTTCTGCCAACCAAGAATGCTGACAAATTTTATTTCACATGACTTGCTGCAAAAAAAAAAAAAGAAAAGAAAAATAAAAAGAAAGAAATGTATGGTGTGTTTATAATTGTATTCACTGTTTGTGGAATACATTTCTAGCAGGTGAAAACTTCTGTTTTCATTAGACATCAGTGAGATCCAAATCCTTTGCTTAGCTTTAAAAAAAGTTGACGTTTGGAAGAATTCCCCACAGATTAGCTTTTGGTCTGTATGCTTCAGTCTCCTCCACTGAAGGGCATGTCATTCCTAGGGCAGTAGGACCTCTCACCTTGAACCCTGTGATGAGGCGTGAGCCCACTAGGTACGGCGGATCCCCAGAAGCGATTGCTACAGAAGTGGGGGCTAGAAGTACCCCAACTACACACAGCAGTGACTGCATACGTTCACCTTGTCAAACCGAACCAAAGGTATTTCCAACTCACTGTCCCTTTGGCCCAGTCTGGTGAGGAGGACGGAGCGGGGTCGTAGAGGGAGGGGAGAACTCTCCTAACGACCCGGAGTTCACAATTGGTTTGCAGATCTCACCAGAAAATATGTTACCGCTTGGAGAACCTTGGAAGGGGCCCAAGTGACTGAGAGACCCCAAAGATTTAGGCTTTGTTTCCTCTGAGCCCCGGGTCCCGGGGAGCCGGCCAGGCCAGCCTGCTTCTGGGATGCTGGTTTGTATTTGTCCATTTCATGGGGAGCCACACCTCATAGCTTTGTGGGTAAGAACCCTGGAATCTGAGGTTAAGAACTCCGTGGTTACCAGCTGCCCGGGGTTCAGCCACCCGTGGACCCTGGACGGGCCACCTCCTGCCCCTGGGTCGGTTCTGTCACTTGGGTCAGGGTTCTGCCTTCCTCTTTTGGCGTCTGTGAGCCTCAGATGACACGTTGGCTCTTGACACCCTGAGCTCTGTGTCTGGCCCTAAGTAAATCCTCACCTAAACATTTATGTTGTCATGATGGTTTTGTTATTGTGGTGCAAACCAAAGGATCATCCTTACAGAATCAAGCATTTTAAATGAAGTTCACATACATCTGATAGCCCATTCGAATTTCAATAGTTAATAGATATTATTTTTGCACATTGGGCAAAATAGAACTTTTAGTTTAAAAAAAAATGGAGAAAAAACAAAAGAGAGAGGAAAAGGAAAAACATTTACTGAAGAATAAAAGTTTAGAAGGAACAACTGCCTAAAACGATAACATGAGCAGATATCACTTTGGTATTTTTTGTGAGAGTTGCTTTTCCTTGACAAAGAATTTCTGTGGAATACTTCTAGTACTCGTTTTTGATGCAAGGATCTTAGTTTTAAGGACGTCTTAATAAAAATTCAGCTATATGCTTCATCTCGAGCGATTATTTAGCTCCCAGACAAGATTAAGTTCCTTCCGAGTAAGAAAGAACATACGTTGCACAGCAGTGCAGAGCAGGTGTGGGCTATGTCACGCTCCAGGAAGATTCAAAGAACTTGAAGTTTTTGAAGGCGTTCTATCCCAATGCACTGTCATCAATCATCCCGGATATGGCAGGACGCCACATTCTCATTTACTCACATTTGAAGTTCAGCCTCAGGAGGAAAATGGCGATTGTCATAAGGAAGGTGGCTGTATAATAGTTTGTCTGGAAGGTCAGTGTTTGTTCTATCTACCAAGAATGCAAACATTTTACACCCAATAGACACAGCATCAGCTCTTGAATCTTAAACTAGTACTTTTATGGTACTTTCTTGGGGTGGAGCAGGTAACAGCAAGATAAAAATTGAATATATTTGAGAAAGGATTCAGAGTGACATTTATTGAGGATTTTACTTGCAAAAAAACAAAACAAAGCAAAAAATGCTCCAAACAAGGCTTTTTATAATAAAGGGTGGTACAGACAATATGATTTATTGGAGGTAGACCTTGTCTGTAGGTTGTAATATTAAGCTTCTGTATGTAATGTAAGTTATGCCAGTGGGGAAAATGGAAAGGTGCAGTCTGATTTATTGTTAAGTATGAGCATGAATAATTTTAATTTTTATTGCTTTCCCACTTCAGATCAAATTGGGATTTTTTTACTTTTGACCAAAGGCTCTTGTTGGGTTTGCAGAAGACATAGCACAAGGTATATGAGGTGTAATTTATTTATTGTATACGTTTGTAATGGTAAAATTCATTAAAATAAATGAAAAGTAATGGTTAGGCAATTTTAAATAAAGTTGTAGTTTAATCATTAAATTATGAGTTAAATAATTGTGTGATAACCATGGGTTATTAAAATGCAGAGTTGTTCTTTTTTTTAAGATTTATTTTTATTGTTTTTGATGGGGAGAGAGAGAGAGAGAGAGAGATACAGAGACAGAGACAGAGACAGAGACAGAGAGAAGGGGGAGGGCCCAGAGCAGTCTCCATAGTTGCACATCATTGGTTTTTCCACATAGTTTCATTCCACAGGTGGGCGCGGGGCTGCACAGGGCAGGGACTGGGCCGGGGTCTCGCCCCGGTGAGAACTGAACTGGGGGCACTCCCCAATTCAGCACATGGGTCCACACGGGCCGGGGCCAGGACTCGATCCTCGGTCCCCGGGGCTGCAAAGTGAGCACTTAACCCACTGAGCCTTCCGGCTTCCCCAAAATACAGTTTTAAAAGTATACAGCTTGAACTTCTCACAGTGTCTCTCTAAGTAACACCTACCACTTCATAATAGGCACGAGAACCTTCTATGCCACTCTCTACCCCCACCATTTGTGTTATTGTTGTCATGTATTTTTGTTCTGCAGACATATCCTATTATAATCAAAATACATTGTTATTATTTTTGCTTTAGGCAGATGATATATTTTATGTTTACCCACACATTTGTCATTTTTAGCTTTCTCTTTTTTTGTGTAATTCCAGAATTTCATCTCACAAGATTTCTCTTCCAACTAAGACCCTTAACATTTTTTAATAGTTCAGGTTTTCTGGTGATGGATCCTTTCAGCTTTTGTTTGTCTAAGCATACCTTTATTTGTTTTACTTTTTAAAGAGATTGACACTGGGTAAAGAATTCTAAGTTAACCCTTTTTTCTTGAATACTTTAAAGATGTTTCTACATTGTGATCGGCTTCTGTATTTCTGAGGAGAGGTCAGCTGTCTTTCTTATCTTTGCTCCTTTGTACTTAATTTTTTTTGACCTATGGTTGCTTTAAAGATTTTTCACTGAATCTCAACAATTAGATTAAAATGCTACTTGGCAGTACTTTCTTCAGTTTATTCTGCTTGCGGTTCTTGAAGTTTTTTGGATCTCTGAGTTTATACTTTTCATCAAATTTGGAACATTTTTGGCTGTTGTTTCTTTAAATAATTTTGTCCTCTTTTTCTCCTTTCCTGAACTACAATTACAAGTGTGTCAGACTGCTCGATATTCTCCTTCAAGGTTACTGATGCTCTGTTAATTCTCAAGTTTTTTCTTTCTATTCTTTATTTTATTTAATTGCTATATTGTCTGGTTTATTGGTATTTTTTTCTGTCATGTATAATCTGCTGTTAATTTCATTCAGTTTATTTCTCATTTCATGTTATATCTTTCTTTTCAAACAGTTTCAGTTAGGTATTTTTTAGGTCTTCTGGTCTTCCCTCCTCGTGCTCATGATTGTACTTTCTTGAGTACACAGAACATACTTACAATAGGGCAATGCACTTGTTTATGAATTCTATCGCCTATGGCACTTCTGGGTGTTGACTGATTTTGTCATTATAGGCTGTTTTCTGCTTCTTTGCATACTGTAAGGTGATATTTTTTTTCCTACAATAAAGTTTATTTTCTAATAATTTCAGATTTATAAAAACATTACAAAGGTAGCACATAGAGTTCCCACAGAACTGACACCCAGTGTCTCTATTATTCACATCTTAGAAGAATATGGTATATTTGTTACAAATAATGAATCAATCAATAAAGTCCACACTTTATTCAGATTTTCTTAGTTTTTACCTAATGCCCTCTTTCTGTTCCGTGATGCCATCTAGAATACCACATTGCGTTCAGCTGTTACGTCTTCTTAAGTTCCTCTGGGCTGTGACAATTCTTGTTTTTGATGACCTTGTATTGTAGGATGCCTCTCAATTGGAATTTGTTTTAGGTTTTTCTCATGATTAGGTTGAGTTGTGGGTTTGGGGGTAGAAGACCACAAAGGTAAGAATGCCATTTGATCACGTTGGATCAGGGATATATCAGATCCACGGGACTTAGTGCTGTTGGTATTAATTTTATGTCACCTGGCGGAGGTTGTGCTTGTTGTTTCTCTGTGGTCAAGTTCTTCTCTCTCCTCCTTTCCCTACCGAACTCCTTGTGCAGCCCACACCGAAGGAGTGGGGCGTTCTGCTCCACCGCCTTTAGGGCCAAGTATCCATTTGGAGTTCTCCTGTGCAGGAGACTTATCTCTTCTCACATTTGTTTATTCACTCATTTATTTCTATGAGTGTGGACTCACTTTGAGTTTAATCCAATACCACTAAATTTATTTTGATGCTCAAATGTCCCAGCCTTGACTGCTGGGAATATGGGTATATATATTTCTTCATTTGGCTCCTGTGTTGTCTTTTTGGCATACCCTCAATATTGTGGGTTTTTTCTTTTTCTCTTTCTTTCTTTCTTTCTCTCTCCTTCCTTCTTTCCTCCCTCCCTCCTTCCCTCCCTCCCTCCCTCCCTCTCTCTCTCTCTTTAGTATTAACTTACTTTCTAGCACTATAAGATGCTCTAGACTCATCTTGTATGTCTTCTGCCCCATTTCTAAATTTATTTATTTATTTATTTTTGACAGAGAGAGAGAGAGAGAGAGAGAGAGAGAGAGAGAGATACAGAGACAGAGAGAGAACTGAACTGGGTGAGCTCCCCAGTTCAGCATATGGGTTCACACGGGCCGGGGCCGGGGCCGGGACTTGATCCCCGGTCCCTGGTGCTGCAAAGTGAGCGCCTAACCTACTGAGCCATCCCGGCTTCCCCCTTTTTTTTTTTGTTGTTGTTTTTTTTGTTGTTGTTTTTTGACAGAGAGAGAGAGAGAGAGATACAGAGACAGAGACCGAGAGAAGGGGGAGGGCCCAGAACAGTCTCCATAGTTGCACATCATTGGTTTTCCCACATAGTTTCATTCCACAGGTGGGCGCGGGGCTGCACAGGGCAGGGACTGGGCTGGGGTCTCACCCCAGTGAGAACTGAACTGGGGGCACTCCCCAGCTCAGCATATGGGTCCACACAGGCTGGGGCCAGGATTCAATCCTCGGTCCCCGGGGCTGCAAAGTGAGCTCTTAACCCACTGAGCCATCCCGGCTTCCCCATCTGCCCCATTTCTAGACTCAAGCATTTCTCGAAGGAGTCCCGTCTTCTTTCACTGAGGAGTGATCCTCAAACCTGAGGTCCTGGTGCTAGATGTGCCCCTTCCTGCTGGGGTATCATTGCTTTCAGCTGACAAAGCGAGGAAATGACTGTCCACATACACCTACACATAGTTGTGCATACAAGTTATGCTAAGCATGAGTCCATACTGTCTCCAAGTGCAAGTTGTTCATGCGTGGATCATTCTGGCCTCCTCTTGTGGCTTATCTGTAAACTCCCACTCCCACAGGAGAAGCCTGGCTCCTACCACCTGCCACCCAGTCACTTAATTGTTCAATTCCAGTCACAGCAATATCACAAATTTTAACCTGTGCCCCTGTGGGAAATAGTGTCATCAACTAGAGTGTAGTGTGTAGATATGTTTCCTTTCCTTTAGTTATATAGGGCATACCCTCTCACCCACCCCGCAGTGAGGTGGTTTCATACATTTGCGTGTTCTGTCACGTTCTATTCCATCTTGGTATTCTACAGCCACCTAAGTGATTAAAAAAAATTTTTTTTACACATATTAAGCTTCACTCTCTGTGCTATAAAGTTCTATGGTTTTTGACAAATGTATAATATTATGTATTTATCTTTACAGTATCGTAAAAAACAGTTGTATTGCCCTAAAATTATCCAGTGTTTCACCTATTCATTTCTCTTTTCTTCTCCCAACACCTCTGGCCACTGCTTATCTTTTTCACTGTCTCCACAGTTCTGCCTTTTCTAGTATGTCATGTAATTACAGTCATACAGATTTATCCTTTTCAAACTGGATCTCTCACATAGCATTATACGTTTACAATTCTGTCATGTTTTTTCATGGCTTGACAGCTCAATTCTTGTCATTTCTGAATAACATTCCATTGTAGGCTGTACCTACAGTTTCTTTATCCACTCACCCTTTGAAAGATGTTACCTCCAGGTTTTGGCAGCTATGAATAAACTTGCAATTTTTTTTTTGTGTGTGTAGACATAAGTTTTCAAATCAACTGGGTAATTATCAATGTGCATAATTCCTGGGTCGTAGGATAAGACTATGTTTAACTTGGGAAAAAACCTGCACAACTGTCTTCCAAGGTGACTGTATTTTGCATTTTCACTAGCAACACATGAGATTTCTTGTTGTTCTGCATCTTTGTCAGCATTTGGTATGGTCAGGTTTTTGGATTTCAGCCATTCTGATATGTGTATAGTGGTATCACCTTGTTTTTTTAATTTGCGATCCCCTAATGATTTCTGGTGTTGAACATCTCTTCATGTGCTAGGTATCTATTCAGATCTTTTGCCAATTACTTAATTGGGTTGTTTTTCCTATTGTTGAAATTTAAGAATTTTCTTATATTTTGAATATAAGTCCTATAATAAATCCAGCATATTTTTTTGCAAATGTTAGTAATTTTTTTTATTGGTAAGTGTTCATTTCATTCTTGTTCCTGATGGATGTTTTTTTACTGAGTATATATACAGTTCTTCTCTTTAAAGACATCACTGTATTGTTTTCTGGCTTCCACTGTTGTCATTGAGAATTCTGTCAGCTGATGTGTCTTTTTTAGGGGGATGCGTGTTTTCTCTCTAGTTGTTTGCAGGACTTCATCATTGCCTTTGGTGTTCCAATGCTTCATTTTATGTGCGTGTGTCTAGGCATGTTTTTCTTTCTCCTTTTCCTGCTTGTGATGTTTCCCTTCCTGAAATTGCAAATTCATATTTTTTAATTAGTCATGGTGAATTCTCAGATTATCCTTTAAATATTGCCTCTCCTCTATTCTCTCTATTCTTCCTTTATGGAACTCTGATTAAGTATATGTTAGATCTTCTCAACTATTTGCTTCTATCTTATATTCAATCTTTGCTTTATTCTGGGTGTATTGGAGAAACTCTTCAGGTGTATAATTATCTTTTCATCTCTGCTTACTTTGCCATTTAACCTATCCACTTGTTTTTAATTTCAACAACTGTATTTTCAATCCTAGAATTTCCATTTGCTTCTGGTCATGCCTAATCGTTTTTTGTTGTATACTCAACTTTGTAAATGAATCTTGCATCACTATGTAAAGTTAGGTACATGATTTTTTAAATTGAAGTATTATCTGTAATTGTCATATACAGACAGTAGTTTGTTTTAAAAATTGAGTTAAAGTCACATATATTAACTGGATCATATGGTTTTTCCATTCATAATTTTTTGAGGAATCTCCATACAGCCTTCCATAGTGGCTGTACCAGTTTACATTCCCACCAGCAGTGTATGAGGGTTCCTTTTTGTCCACAGCCTCTCCAGCACTTGTTATCCCATGTCTTGTTGATTATAGCCATTCTAACAGGTGTAAGATGGTATCTCATTGTGGTTTTTATTTGCA
>PVKE010017286.1:0-30939 GCA_004027555.1 Craseonycteris thonglongyai
CTGCCACCCTCCCCCTAAACTAGAAATAAATGGTCTTGAGCTACAGAAGGGGGAAAGAATGGATCTTGGAGTATACAAAGACCTGATGCTTTTGCGTTCTAATTGCTGAGTCCTAAAGCTAAAGAATCAGATAAACGCACACTCATCAGAACCAGCAGGCTTGCTCCCCACTCCCACTCAGCCTGGATTTATAAAGGGACATGGCTGAACAGGTAAGACACAGATTCACCGTTGTGGGTTCTTCGGATCGCTTCAGCCAAGATCATGGAAATGTCAATAACCTAAAATATTTAAAAAACAAAACAAAACAAAAACAAACAGAAAAGGAGAGAGGAAAGTGGGACATCTTAGTCATATTTAATTAAAAACATGAAAGCCAGAAAACCTACTATTTCCCCAGCTATACAATGTGCTACTATCAAGACCACCCACACCCATTTCCTTTGAGAGGTCAGACAGCTTTGGGTCTATCATTAAATTACAACCTGTTAAAACAAACCCCTATAGGACCCTGGAAGCAAGATTTTCAGTGCACACAGTCAAAGGCTTTTCAGGGCTTGTGTTAACACGAGAGATCCTTTTCTTGGGGTTTGTTATTTCTAAATTAACTTTATTCATTCATTATGTGAAAGGTTTTTCTCTTGGTTCAGAAAATGAAGTGGCTATGTCATTTAAAAGCACAACTATGATCATTCTAACTCAGGGTTCAGCAAACTACTTTTTCTATAAGGAACTCAATAATAAATATTTTTTACTTGGCAGGCCAGACTCAACTCAGTTGTTGTAGTGTGAAAACAGTCATAGATAATACATAATCAATTGGTGTGGCTGTGTTCCAATAAAACTTTATTTATGAAAGCTGATGGTGGGCCAGATTGGGGCATGGGCTGTAGTTCACTGACTCTCAAATACTGCTACGTGGGCATAAAAATCTAAAGCAGAGAGCTATGTTGACCATTTTTAAACATATGTCCTCTTCACACCAAATGAACGGATTCATTTTCTGATGGATTTAAAGATCATGAAGCATATCACTTTGACCCATCTTCATGATGGAAACAGGGGCTTCTAGAAATGACTTGCCAAGGTTCACACAACACAGAGGCAAAATGGGGCCTCCAATTCTTTCAACTTATTTCAGGTCAGTTGATGTAAAGTGATTATCACCAACTCTCTGGTGGCCTCCCAAGTCAGGAGGGAAAAGAACCAAAGCTCTGAAGATCCTGAGCACAGCCTGAAACTCCATTTTTTTTCTCCCTCATTTGTTTTTTACTGTGGTAAAATACATATAACATAAAAACCGCCATTTTCACTATTTTAAGTATACAATTTAGTGGCATTAATTGCATCCCCAATGTTGTATAACTATCATTAGTATCTATTTCCAAAACCGTTTCATCATCCCGAAGAGAAACTCTGTCCCCATGAAACACTAATTCCCCATCCCTCCTATCCCAGCTGTTGGCAACCCCCATTCACTCTCTCTCTCCATTAATATGACTACTTACTCTAGGTCCCTCAGATACGTGGGATCATACAACATATGTCCTTTTGTGTCTGCCTTCTTTCACTGAGCATAATATTTTCAAGGTTCATCCATGCTATAGCATGTGTCAAAATTTAGTTTCTTTTTTAAGCTGAGTAATATTGCATTGTATGGACAGACCACATTTTGGTTACCCAATTCATCTGTTGATGGACATTTCGTGTTCACCATTTGGCTACTGTGAATAGGGCTGCTATGAACATTCATGTGCAAGTTTTTATTTGAACACCTGTTCTCAAATTCTGGGGTATACACCTAGAGGCAGACTTGCTGGGTCAAACGGTAATTGTTTAGCTTTAGCACAGCCTTTTTCTTACTGTTTTTCTCATGTGGTTTTATTCACTTACTATTTCTAACTTTGACCGCTATATGTCCTAGTCTTTCTCAGAAATCTCACATGAATTATACGCTCATGATAAGAAGTGGCAACCTTGCCTGAATCTGCCTTAGCAAGCAGGCACACACAGAAGACTCAAAGCTACCTTCTGAAATCAAGATAGGCACCTTGCCACCTGGATCTGCCCACAGTGTAGACAGTACCTGGATCTTGGAGCAATGATTCATTTTGTCCTCTTGTGGGATTGTATTGGTGACAACAACAGCCTCAAAGGCAGCATTATTTATTCTGGAAATAGCTGGCCCAGAGAAGATCCCATGGGTAAGGATCGCATAAACTTTGGTGGCTCCGGCTGAGAGCAGCCTGTGAAACAGAAGACAAAAAATATTCAGTATACACAAATATTCTTGAAACAGTCTTCCCTTGAGTGTGAATTTAAAAACAAAAAAGTATGTTCCATAAAGGAAAACATGAAACCAATTTCACTCACATTTATTAGCTGAAAACAGGCTCTTTAAGGTATGTGTTGGCAACATTCATTGTATGCCATTAAATCTGAGATTATCAATATCTGTGTTGGGCCTGAGTGATATTTTGGTGCACAGAACTTCTAGATTGCACTAACTAGCAATGCCTCCCTTCCCTCTGCTGTGACAACAAAAAACGTCTCCAGACACTGTCAAAAGTTCCCCAGGGAGCAAAACTGCCCTTAGTTGAGAAACACTGGCTTAAACCAAAGCAGGAAGAATATCAGAATTTTGACATATAATCAATATAAAAACACCACTGAGAGTTACATTCTTTGTTGCATATTTCTGGAGGGAAGGCTGACCAGGAGGAAACGAGGGCCTGAAGAAAGCCGCGGAATGGGTCCTTTCCTTCTATGCTCAGTTCAGGGAACTCACCTTCTCAGACCCTTTATAAAGTAACACCGCAAGCTCAACAATGAAAATGCAAACCAGGCCAAAAAGGATGATGGTTTTCTTCCTACCAAGAAAAAATAAATGGCCCTAGAACTTCCTCTGGTGTGAAATGCCGCTGCTAAACAAACAGCAATAATTAGGGAAATAAGCCCAAGTACAAAAAGCGCAAGTTTTTCCTTTCTTAATGAGATATTCTAACACTTTCCCAAACCATCCCTCGTACTTGTCCGCAGCATGGCAGATTGTGCCACATGTGTCGGCCATGTCGTCCACCAGGATGGCGACGCGGTCAACCACATCGCCCACCAGAACCATCCGGTCCACTTCGTTTGCTTTCTTCCTCTCTTTGTGAATCAAGGCAAATTCCACATTCAGCCTGTCCGCAATTGAGGTGACCCTGCACAGATGCCAAAGGACATGCTAATTATAGTCAATAAGAAGAAGAAGAAAAAAAAGACTTGGCTCCTTAAAAGTTGTACTTTAGAAATGTAGTAACCAGCCACACTGAAGATAATGAGAGACTCTGGTCTCACTTGTAAGGCCAGGCCTCGCTTGGAGTCTGCAAACATAGGGAGAAATGTGCTAGTGATAATGGCCGTGCATTTGTTGCAGCTGGTGGTGAATGTCATGGTGCCTTCACTACTGGACAAAACTACTGGATAAGAAACTAATGGGGGAAGCCGGGATGGCTCAGTGGGTTAAGCGCTCACTTTGCAGCCCCGGGGACCGAGGATCGAATCCCGGCTTCGGCCCGTGCGGACCCATATGCTGAACTGGGGAGTGCCCCTAGTTCAGTTCTCTCTCTGTCTCTGTCTCTCTCTGTCAAAAACAATAAAAATAAATAAAATAAATAAATAAAATAACCTTAAAAAAAAAGGAAAAAGAAACTGATGTTCCATTTGTTAGTGTTGTGTGGTAGTTTTTACAATCACATAGACAACTTAAAGCAAGTTACTCAGAAACTACCACTGGTGTAGTTAGTAGTGTGGCTAGGAGGGGGGCCCAGTTCTGGTTAACACATCCACATGACATGTAGGCTTACGAAGATGAGCTCTGTTGCATTCCAGGCCCCAGGAGACTGTAAATCATGAGTCTGGCCCCACCTATGGCAAATGCCCCAAAGCCATCACCTCAGAAAGAGAAGGTGGCAGGTTGGGCCCATCAGTGAGCCAGGACATTTTGGGTTTTCCCCCATGAAAAGTGGCTTAAATGGTGGAAACTTACTACAAAATCATGCTACAGATAAAATGTGACATGAAGTAGAATTTTCCTATTCCAGGTTTATTTTTCCAGTCAATTTGTACTTCATAATCCCTTCCCCCTTTTCACCCAGCCCAACCTCTCTCCCAGTTTTTATAACAATCAATCATGCAATTCAGTTGAAAATATATTATTGAGGGAGCGATGCACACATAATCCCCCACCCCCATTTAGTATGCAGTGAATGGAGGACAGGACCTTTGTGCGTTTCTAAAGTCCTGGTCCCATTCACTGTGTCATCCTCAGATGACAACCAGGAATATACTCTCTGGGCGCGCTGATTGAGCAGAGAGTGGGCAGGTCACTGTACCTCAGGTTTCCCTGGCCTGTTTCTGAGAATGTTCAATGACCAGTATTTTCTTTGGTAAAATACATATCAAACAGAATTTATCATTTTAATCATACTGTGCAACCACCAGCTCTAACTTTCAGAACTTTTCCATCACCCCAAAAGGAAAACATGTACCCATTAGGCAATCACTCCCCATTCTCCCCAACCCCAGGTCCTGGCAACCATGAACCTACTTTATCTCTATGGATTTACGTATTCTGAACTTTTCATATGAACAGAATCATACAATATGTGGCCTTTTGTGTCTGGTTTCTTTCACTCAGCATGATGGTTACTAGGTTCATCCATGTTGTAGCAGGTATAAGTATTTTATTCCTTTTTATGGATGAAACACATTGCATTGTAAGGATATAGCACACTGCATCTGTCTATCCATTCAGGTGCTGATGGACACTTGGGTTATTTCTACCTTTTGACTTTTGTAAATTGTGATGCTAGCAACATTAACATACAAGTATCTGTTGGAGTCCCTGATTTCAAGTCTTCTGGGTACATACCTAGGGGCAGAGTTGCTAGAATTCCTGGATCATATGGTAACTGCATATAACTTATCTGACCAGTATTTTAACAGCTTCCAACTTCATTGAAGACTACAGCCACCTGAATGTTTTAATTTTTTTTCTGCATGGAAAATAACATTGTTAACTCAATCAGGGAACATCAATGAAACAGACCTAAGGCAAGACCACCTTTATTCCATGTAGAAAAATCTCCATCTCAAGATGGCATTTTAGAGTTGCATTTGGACTGTGACAGACTAGGCCCCTGGCTACTCTTCCTGATGGAAACCACAACATTAGACTACAAAGGGAAATATCTTTATAAACACTCCTCTGAACTGGAAGGGTAGCAGGGATCTTCAGAGGCAGAGAATGCAAGAGCAGCTTATCTTGAGAAGCTAGCACACAGCTAAGTTATTGTGCTGAGAGTTTCTAAGGAGCTCTCAATGCCGTTGAGCTTCTGTCTGATAGCGGAGATGTGGGGGATGAAGAGAGAAAGCCTAAGGCCCCTCTGAGACTCAAGTGTAACAGGAGACATCCCATGCAAGACAGGGATATGCCAAAGACTATCTCTTCAGAATAATGAAGTGTGAAAGATAAACCTGCTGCCCTGGAGGGTGGGTGGATAGGAAGGGTACATGTCTATCTCATGCTCCAGCTAACTGGAGGGGTTAATTCTCTCTCAAGAGGTCCCAACCACATGGAGGCACTCCTGAGGGTTATTTGTCCTAATTCCCAGGTTGTGTATGATGAAAACCTGCAAGTGGAGAATTTAATACAGTGATACCTAGGGGCAGCACTCCAAGGCAACTGGCATCAACAAATGCTAATCCTCTCTGAAGGATTATAATAAAATTCTAAGGAAGGTGAGGAAGTCACAGAACAGTCACAAAACATCCAGGAAAGCAGACACCCAAAGTGAGGGCCACCAGAAACAACTAAGGACAGGTCATAACAGCAAAATGTTAGACAGCAGAATTAGACAAGAATAAAAAAATATTGTTTTCTATGTTTTAAAGAAATAAAACAAAAGCTTGGATAAGAAAAAAAGGACTATATAAAAATGAAAAATCAAGACTTAAGAACAGAAATTCTAGAAATGGAAAATATATTTGAAGTTTATAATTTAATACATAAGGAGATTAAACACCTCTGAGTGTTTAGAGTATGAGTGAGTTAGAAGATACAGATAAAGACACATCTAGAATGCAGCCACAGAGACAAAATGTGATCAAAAATAGGAAAAAGCTAAGAGATGTGAAGAACAGAGTGACAAGGGAACAGGAATAACTGGAGGTCTAGGCGGAGATAGAAGAACAAGACAGAGGCAATATTTGAAGACAGTGACTGAGAATTTTCCAAAACTATTAGAAGACAACCAATTCTCTGAATCATTAAGCCCAACAAATGAATCCCCAAGAAATCCTAGCAGGCAGAGGATGAAGACAGGTCACATAGAAAGGAAGAGCAATCCAACTGACAGCCAAACTCTCAATGCCAACACTGGAAGCCAGAAGTCAGGGAAGTATTATCTTTAGTGAGATGTGAGAAAATAATGATCAGGCTAGGATTCTATATCCAGCAAAGCTGCCTTTCAAGAATGAGGGCAAAATAAAGATGTTTTCCACCAAACTATATAACCTGAGAAGTCACTACCATAAACAACCACTTAAGGAAATTCTAAAGAATGTAAGTAACTTAAGGAAAAGGAAAATGACAATAGACATATTGAGGTGTGGTGGGGGATGAAGGGAGGTAAACAAACATATTGGTCAGTATGTGGATAAACTTAAATAAATGATGATTCTATAAAAGCACAACAAAGTCTAATTTGTGTAGAAAAAACTACACTTGACATCTTTAAAGCACAAAGATGGTGGTCATGAATCAAAATGTCAGTAATTATAATGGAAAAAAGCCAAACTTTCCAGTCAAAGACAGAGAATGCTGGGTAAAAGAACACACCAATTTCAGATCTCCAAAGTCCCTGAAGTAAGAGGAAGCATTACTATAATGAGGCCCATGTTCTTCCCCCCCCCTTAAAAAAATCACCCTTCCTCCTCAAACCAAAACCAAGTTCTCTAGCTCACACCCTTTGTTTCTAAATCTATTTACCACTGGTTTCCTAGCTGAAGGTTTTAACTGATCAAAAAAATACCTAATCTGAATGCTGACAAAAATTCTGCTCCACAATCACCTTAAAACATACACATAAGGGAATTCGAGCTGGTTAAGCACTTGCCTTGCAACCCCAGGGTCCGAGGATAGAATCCCAGCCCCAGTCCATGTGGTTCCATATGCTGAACTCGGGCATATTTCCCACGTGAGAGGCCCCCAGCTCGTGGAATTGTGCCTCCCATGCGGGAGGCCCTGATCTCTGTTTTGCGCCCTGCGTGGCCCCCGCCCACCTGTGTGGAATGAAACCATGTCAAAGACTGATGATGTACAACTACAGAGACTGCTCTGGGCCCTCCCCCTTCTCTCTGTTTCTCTCTCTGTCAAAACAATAAAATAAATCTTAAAAAAAATACACAAAAACATAAAATCCAACTGACAGCCAAACTCTCATGCCAACACTGGAAGCCAGAAGTCAGGGAAGTATTATCATAAGTGAGATGTGAGAAAATAATGAGGAAAATAATGAGGAATCTCCATACTGCTTTCCATACTTGTACCAATTTACATTCCCACCAGCAGTATATGTGGGTTCCTTTTTCTCCACAGCCTCTGCAGCATTTGTTATTCCTAGTATTCTTGATTATTGCCATTCTAGCAGGTGTGAGGTGGTATGTCATTGTGGTTTTAATTTGCATCTTCCTAATTGCTAGTGACATTGAGCATTTTTTCATATATATGTTGGCCATTTGCATGTCTTCATGGGAGAAGTGTCTGTTTAGGTCTTCTGCCATAGACAATGTAATGTAGAATTGTACACCTGGAAACACATTATGTAATTGTTACTAATCAATGTCACCTCAGTAAATTTAACAATAGAAAAAATAACATAAAAGTGATGTCATTTAAACTCCAACTAAGGAAAGTTAGTTTCTCAAAAAACAAGACAAGTATTCCCAAGATTGCTAAATACCTTACATACAATGCGTACACGTATTACACTTTTGGTTTGTTTTTGTGAGGACCAGAAAGACCTTGGCATGGCAAGACAGACGCCATCCATGACCCAAGTTGCTTGAGCTCTGGTTAACAGTCTACTTATAATCATCTGGCATCTACCAATCCCCATGGGTGACGGTTAACTGAGAGTCTATGGTATTGCCTATCTCAACAGTGGTAGGTGTAGTCCCTTCGAAGGCAGGGATGTCCAACCTTTTGGCTTCCCTAGGCCACATTGGAAGAATGCCTTGGGCTACCCATAAAATAAACTAACACTAATGATGCCTAATGAAATAAAAAAATGCAGATTTCTCATAACGCTTTAAGAAAGTTTATGAATTTGTGTTGGGCTGCATTCAAAGCTGCCCTGGGCCCCATGTGGCCTGGGGCCATAGGTTGGACAAGCTTGTACTGTAGTTCTAAAGTCTCTTTTTTCTTAGCTGTCAACCCAATCAAGCTTCAAAGACAACCCAAGAGTGACCTCTTGTGGCAATATTAAGTTGTTTTCTTTTTAACCAGGAATGAGTCATGCCTCAAAGCTTGTCCTAAGGCAGTAAGTTCTAATTTGTCAGACAGATATACAAGGGCTGTCCAGAAAAAGTCCAGCTACCGCCAATATAACAAGAATGATTACACGGCTGGATGCTTTCCAGACAGCCCTCGTATATATTCTTTAGTGAAATATGACATTTTGCACCATGCAAAGAAGAGATAATGTGAACTGCACACATCAAGTGCTACCTGAGAGGTGGTTCTGTCAGCTGGGGAACAACTTACTTCGAAATATGAGGATGACAATGTCGTGTAGCAGAAACTCTGAGGAAAGGGAAAGGAAGTGGCAAATAATGTGAAAGCTGGCAGAGGGCACAGGGCTGGTGAAGAGGGACTGCACTGAAAGGGGTCTGAACAAACAGTGTTGGAACGATAGCCATTTACTCTGATAATTGATTCTACATTTTTAAAGCAGGAGTTGACAGACAGGGGAACTGAGATCATGAACGATGGTGTTTCATGTCAATAGGGGAGACAAGGATTGTTTAATGACAAGTTTTGGACCAACTTAGCTAGCTGGGGGTGGGGGACGGAGCTGGAATGGATTCTTATTTCACACACTTTATTCCAAAACAATTTTCAGGTCAAAGAAAATTGGAACAGTAAAAAAGAAAAGGGTGACCCGTAAAATAAACAAAATCCTGGGAGAAGAAAAATGTTAAGGGAGGGAGATAAAAAGGATTACATAAGAATGTTTTAAAAGTCCTGCAGAGAATAAAAATATAGAAAGGGAAGAAATGAAAACTTGGGGAAATACATGCTACCACCCCCACATGAGAAACAAAGCTGTGATCTCTTGCCTGTGCAAAACTCCTAAACAATCCAAAGGAAAAGACCTCCAGCCAAAGAACAGGCAAAAGATAAGAAGAGACCCTCATGGACAATAAAAATGCTGGAAAGGGTGCTCAAAGTTATCCACAGCAACCCCAATAGCAGGAAGAGCTACCACAGAACACTTATCTGACTTGCAAAGTAAAACAAGCCTGCTCACCCGCTGTGTGAGCCAGCCTGTGTAGAAAGTCACTGGTATCCATACTTGATGGAAATGTCAATGGGTCTACCTTCTTTGAAAGACCAAATTGTGTCACTGCCCATAAAAACCAAAATGGTGTGTGCCTTTTGACTCAGCAACTGCGCTGCCAGAAACACATCTCACTTGCACAAATACCAAAAACGTGAAAGCCAGTGCAGTGCTGTGGGGCTGCAGAAGAGGACAGTCATGCACTGCCTAACAATGCTTCAGCCAATGACGACCACATATGCGACGACGGTCCCATAAGAACCCCCAAGAACATTCACAGTGGAGGGCTCAGCAGCTTTGCAGACCTCAGCAAGCTCCCTAAAGTTTGAAAACATGGATCCCAACACTGAAACGTTTTTATTCATCGAGAGGAGTATTCGTGGTGTATTATCCGCTTACTGGCAAATCTGTGAAGATAAAAACCAAGCAAACCACCATGAACATATTTCTGAAAAGAGTGACAGCTCCTTAAGAAGAGCCTCAGCAGTTCCTTCAGGAGGTTCCAGAAGAAGTCAGTGTTGTCACAGGAGATGACAGCCCAATGTGTGTTCCTGCCCCCGAAGGCCTTCCAGTGGGACATGATGGGGAGGCGGGAGACATGGTAGTGACGATCCTGATCTTGTGTGGGCCTCAGTTAATGAGTGTGCGTGTCTTACTCTAACCAAAAGATTAAAAAGCAAAAGAAATAAAAACAGAAAAAAGTTTACAGAATATGGATATAAAGAAGATATTTTTGTACACCTGTATAATGTGTGTGTTTTAAGCTAAGTGGTATTATTAACAAGAGTTGAGAAGTTAAAAAATCTAGAAAGTTCATAAGGTGAACAGAAAAGGGCAGTAAGCTAAGGTTAATCTATTGTTGAAGAAACTGTGTAATACATTTAAGTGTACAGTGGTCTACAGTAGTGGACAGCGATGTCCCAGATTTAAGGATTTCTAATAAAAATTACTCTAAAACGTTGCTCACAATCCCCAACTTGGGAAGACAACACTCACACTCTGCTTCCTCCTGGAGGCATGTGTGTGAGCATCACACACGGTGCTGGGCCATATATGACATGGTGCCACTGCCCGCCCTGTCCCTGCCGGGCTGAGATCTTTGCAAGGTAACTTTCTGCTACTGTCTTCTACATGTAGGGCCCAGCAGAAGTCACGCCCTTTTTTAAGTTTACCAGCTCATAACATGCGCTACTTCTGCTGGACCCTGTACTTATGTCACCTTGCATTTTATGTATTTAGGGCTTACTTCCATGGCCTCTTCCTGTTCCTGTCAGAGACCCATCTGCATCTGTCCCCGCTGTTCCGCTTCTGTGCTGGGAACCTATGCAGTGGCGACAGTACCTCAGTGCACAAAGGGGGTCTTCTAAGGATCAGGGCCTTCCCTTTTTGGGCTACTCTGAAGGTTTTAGTTCAATTCTAGGCTGCTACCTGGGTCCCAGGTGGATGAGGAAGCCAAATGGGTACGGGCGTTCGCATTTTAAAGATGTCCTGAAGCTTGATGGCCACTGGTCTCCCATTTAGTGCACGTTTACAAGCTTCCTTGCTTTCTCACTGGTTTGGTGAAGAGAGGTCCTTTACCTCTCCCTTCCTGATGGAGGCCCTGCCCTGGGCATCAAAACTCCACTTTTGCTTCCTTTCCAGGTAGCAGCTGTATCAGGTCCCTTGGAGTCACCAAGTGTCAGCATGCAGTAGAGCACTCTGCATCACATCAGCATTCTATCATCACCATCCTTGACTCAGCTCCGTACTGACTGCTCCTTAATTCCCTGAGTCCCTGCCAAGTCATCCTGATGTGCTGCTCAGTGCTGTTTTCTCATGCCATTGCGTGTGCCTTCACTCGGATACTTTGTTGGCACCCCACAGTGCAGGCTGGCTGCTACCTGGTGACCTGCAGCCACTGGCTCCTGGTGGCTGGTGCCGTCTCTGTTTTCTAAGTTGAATCAGGCTGGTCTGAGGGTCGCCTTCAGAGGGGAGAGCTTACTGAGCAGCGAAGCCTGTGGCATTCTCCCTCTGCAGTGGCTTTGTAGCCGGGGACCCATTTTAATGTGAATTCTCTCAACATAGGGATTCCTGCACCACGAGGGCATGTTCTACGCGTGGCACAGGCATTTGGTTTGGCTTCTCACAGGCACCGATGTTCTCCCACCACTCAAGCGCCAGGGCAAAGCCTGACTTTCCTCCTGAGCTACCGGGGAGAGGTTGCCTTTTTACCTCCCTTCTTTCTGGAGGCCCCTATGTGGGCGCTAACACCCCAGACACCGTCTCCTAAATCTGCCACCTGACCCCAGGCCCCCTGAGCATATGGCTTCCGAACCTTCTTTATTTCTTGGCCCCAGATAATTCTCTTTCTCTCTTGGTGCTCCATAGACACACATTGCTTTTGAAAGATTCTGTTGAATTAGAGTTCCCATTTCCAAGTGTCTGTAGTAGGCAGGACTAGCTTAGTCAATCATGTTGTTAATTAAAAGCCTTATTTTCCAACTAGGAGATTGCTTTTATAATCAGAAAAAAAAAACACAACAAAACTCAAAGAAAACATACCCTTTACTGAAAACAAATATATGTGCATGTGTGTATGTATTTTCTTTTCTGACAAATGAAATACTGACAAAGATGACAGCTCTCTATTCTGGAGGTGAGGCCTATAGCTACCTACTTGTTCATTTGCAGCATAAAGTATTAAGCAATTTAAAATACATTTCCTTATCTAATACACAGGACAAGGAAAAAGCAATCGGCAAATGCAGACATCTGCCAGTGGTAACCTGTGCCATACCTTTTGGCTCCCCCTGCGTCAGGGGAAACGATAATACAATTTCTCCACTCAGTGATGTTCTCCCGGATCCACTGCAGGACTGCGGGCTCCGCGTACAAATTATCCACGGGGATGTCAAAGAAACCCTAAGTGGGGGAAGTCAATGTCACACTGCAGGCCTTTTGAAAAGACAGTCTTTCGTTAAATAAAATTTGAATTTTTCATTCCAAGAAAGCCTTCTTCCTAGACTTCCTTTGTTTAATAGAATTAAATCAAAAGATAGATATGTTCCATGAGCATATTTTAGCCCCATCTGCTATCTGTGGGGACATGTTCTATTACCCTTTGATGGCCTATATCCTAAGGAACAGGGAATGGCTTTATAGGGCAGTGGGGGAGGGTTTGTGGTTTACTAAGCACCTTATTATAAGATGAATACTTCACATTCGTTATATCACAGAGTAGGCACAAAACAGGACAATTTGGCCTGCTTTATAGATGAAGCACCTAAGTTACAAAGAGGTTAAAGCCCATAACATTACAACTACCATTCTAATTATTTTCCAGAAGTTGAGATGGAATTATAGTTTATTACCAAGAAGCCATTCCCACTCCACCAAAATTGACTAGGGGCAAGGTGGTGGTGAACACAGGAAATATCAACATTAAATTATACTTCCAAGGGAAGCTGGGATGGCTCAGCAGGTTGAGCGCTCACTTTGCAGCCCTGGGTCCCGAGGATCGAATCCTGGCCCTGGCACATGTGGACCCATATGCTGAACTGGGGAGTGCCCCCAGTTCAGTTCTTGCCGGGGCCTATGCGGGAGGCTCTCGACCCAGTTCCTGCCCTGTGCAGCCCTGCGCCCACCTGTGGAGTGAAACTACATGGAAAACTAATGCTGTCAACTATGGAGACTGCTCTGGGCTCTCCCCCTTCTCTCAGTCTCTCTCTGCAAAAAAAAAAAAAAAATCTTTAAATTATACTTCCAAGATCAGTAATGATGAAATGCCAAGAAAATCATCACATACAAACTCAATCTCGAGTAATGTTGCCACCTTTGAAAATGATACAACTTAACAAACAGTTACGATTTAACCAATGTTAAGCCCCTCATCATAGCCATGGGAAAGAAAGAAAATGCCAGAACCTGGATCTGAGAGGCATGCAGGTCCATGGTGATGATGTGATCTGCCCCAGCAACTGAGAGCATATTGGCCACAAGTTTTGCAGAAATCGGAGCACGACTCTAAAAAAGTAAAGACATAAATTTATAACAGGAAAAGAGAAGGGAGGAGATGGATACATTTAGATTCTTACCACTCTGATTTACATGAGAAAGCTAAATCACATGGTAATAACGAAAATTAACATTAATAATTTTAAATTAAATACTTTCATAAATTTAATAATTTAAATGTATGAATAACAAAGAAAATTAATGTTTAGCAAGAAGTATTCATTCCATTTTCATCACCAAATATTTACTATTTACGTATACTATTGCACGACAATGGGCTTGACACTGGGTATAGAGAACAAATCTCAAAGACCCAATTAAACTATATAGATGTAATATCACAATTTATATAATGCATATCATGACAGAAGAACAAGTACCAAGAGACCATAGCATGAAGGACATGAAGTTTAAAGCGAGGCTGGCAGAGGCAGGGAGACCAGTGTTTCAGAAGGGCAGTATGTGACATCACCCAGGCTGAGCAGTCACATCCAGGAACTGAATGAAGTCCAGTGTGGTTACAGGCATGGTCCAGGGGATGGGGGAAGGGACTGGAAGAGAAGGCAGGGGTGCATCCTGCATAACCCTGAAGGCCAAGACCAGCTTTTAAGAGTGCATATTCTGAAGCTGGAAGCTAATGCTGTTACAAATTAAAACATAAACTAGAAGGAAGAAAGAATACCTTAAGGCGACTGATAGTTTGATATTTAGAGAAATGGTGCATCGTGATTTACTGACTGTGTGTCCTCCTTAAAGTGACCTAACTACATAGCTTGAGCTTCTGCATCATAAATTATGTATAATAACTGTCCACATAAAATAAAAAGTCCAAGAGACTATACAGACATGGATTAGAACTATGAAAAAAGTTCAGCATTTTAGTGTGTCTTTCAATCTGCATTGAGTCTTTTGTAGGCAGCATATGTAAGGGTATTGTTTTCTTATATATTCAGTCACCCTATCTTTTGATTAGTGCATTTATTCCATTTACATTTAAAGTAATGAATAGGTATGCAATTACTGCCATTTTATTATTTATATTTCTTTTCTTTCTTTCGTTTTTTTGGTCTCAAATAAGTTTCTCTAAGATTCCTTGTAATACTGGTTTGGATGAACTCCTTTGGCTTTTTCTTGTATGGGAAGCTCTTTATCTGTCTTTTGATTCTAAATGATAGCCTTGCTGGGTAGAATAATCCTGGTTGTAGGTCCTTGCTTTTCATCACTTTGAATATATTCTGCCTATCTCTTCTGGCCTACAGTTTCGGTTGAGAAATCAGCTGAAAGTCTATAGGAGCTCCCTCATAGGTAACCAGCTACCTTTCTCTTGCTTCTTTTAAGATTCTCTCCTTTGTCTTTAAGCTTTGGCATTTTAATTATGACATGTCTTGGTATGGGCCTTTTCAGATTCAGTTTGTTTGGGACTCTGTGCTTCCTGTGCTTGTATACCTATTTCCTTCATTGCGTTAGGGAAGTTTTCCAACATTACTCCTTCAAACAGGTTTTTAATTTCCTTGCTCTCTTCTCCTTCTGGTACCACTATGATGCAAATACTGGCACCCTTAATTTCGTAAATTTTCTTAAAACATTATGAGATATGTTGTGATTTTTTTTTCTTTAGCTCATCAGCTATTGTGAGTGTATTTTATGTGTGGCCCAAGACAATTCTTCTTCCAATGTGGCCCAGGGAAGCCAAAGAAATGGTCATCCCTGCTCTAGGTGCTATCCACATGTAACCTTAAAGAGGGACATCTGACAGAAAGGAAGAGGAGAAGGCCATGTGAATATGGAAGCAGAGGCTGGAGAGATGCGGCCTCATGCCAAGGAACGCCACAGCTACCGGAAGCTGGGACAGCCAGGAAGGACCCATCCTGAAAGCCTCTGGAGGAGTGTGGCCCTACCTGGCCTTGATTTTCAACTCCTGGCCTCAGAAGTGAGAGGATATTTTTGTCGTTTTAAGCCACTAAGTTTGTGGCAATTTATTATAGCTGCAACAGGCGATGAATACAGCCCTCAATTGCTGCTTTTCTATCAGTTCCTCTAACAAAAGCCACACAATTTGTGAACTCGGGATTCCCTCAGCTGCTTTTCTTGCAGTCTCTCAACTGTTATGGCATCCTTGCTTCTGTGCTGTTGATGATCAATGTCTTATTTCTTCCATCATCAGCTAAATTCAGAAAGTTGTGGGACCATCTGATGGAGCTACCATGTTGTTTTCAAGAAACACATTTAAGCACAATGATGAAGAAAGGGTGAAAGGGAGTAAGGAAGCAAGTGCTTGAAATGGCCCCAATTGGCAAATCCTCCAACAGGTTCCACAGTGGGAAGATGGATAAAGCGCCTGTCAGATGACGCAGTTCCACAGAACAGCTAAACCCATGAGGGTTCTAAGAACTCCATGGGGCTCTTTTTTGTCAGCACAGTGGCAGGGGGCACTACTGGCAATCAAGGGCCGGAGGCCAGAAGCACATCACATCCCCTGGGAGGCAGGAGAGACCAGCCAGTGCTCTCTTCTCTGTACAACAAAGACTACATTATGAATGCACTTTATGAAACAAAGTTTTCAAATGGAATCTTGGAAACCATTGCAAATCATTTACTTGCAAACAAATAATGTGGGAATCTCAATATTTGTATCCATTAAAGAACAAGTTAGATTACAAATCAGTGGGAAAGCGCCCTGTAATGATGAAAGGAATCATTTACTCAAGAAGATGTGATTGTCAAATATCTTAGCTCTGAATGCAAAAGCTACTAGAAACAAAAGGAGAATCTGATTACAAATTACAGAATATACAATTTACTAAACCTCTTGCTACCTGAAGAGGCATAATAGAACACTAGTTCTATTATGAGGCATAATAGAACACCGGTTCTATTATGCCAAGGGCAAGGACAACATACTAGAGCATCCTGTGGAAACACAGAGATGGGAGGAATAGCTATAGCAACAGACTACATACCTTGATCAGACAAAAATCAATAAATTGATATTTAGCAGCTACAAATGCACAAACTATTCCAAACTTTCACATCAAGTTTGGAATAAAAGAAGCTCCATAAATAACAAGTGAGAGGGCATAGGCTTCATAGCAGCATATGTGAACTAAGGTTTTGTCTGCCCTTAGCTAAAGCTAAGTCACAACATGACAGACACACACACAAGCAATCAATGCTCTAATCCAGGGGTTGACAAACTAAGGCCTGTGGGCCAAATCTGGCCAGCCATTCTTTTTTGTACTGTTTGTGAGCTCATCATGGTTTCTGCATGACTAAATAGCTGGGACAAAACTCAAAAGAACTTTTCATGGCATGTGACAATTATACAGGCATTCCTCACTTAAGGATCAAGTTCCATTCTTATTTAAAGGCAGATGTCTTGTGGTGTGTTGTGGTGCCATAGGGTACATATTTTTCAATAGCTATCACATGATACAGTACTTATAAATGAAATATGTAGTCCTGTGTGGCTGCAAATGCTGCATGTAGTAACTACTAACCAACTGTGGGAACAAAACCAAGACTGAGAAAGGGGAGTCCCAGAGCTGGAGAATTGGTCATTAGTATAAGTCTGAGCAGTTGTTAAAACAGGTATGTCATTAAGTGAGGAGTGCCTATATAAAATATATGTTTCCATGTCCACAAATAAAAATTTTATTGTAATACAGCCATGCCAATCATTTATATCAAGCTTGTCCAACCTTCGGCCTGCAGGCTGCATGTGGCCCATAATGGCTTTGAATGTGCTCTAACACAAAAGTGTAAACTTTCTTCAAACATAAGATTTTTTTTGCAATTTTTTCTTTAGTGCATCAGCTATCACTAGTGTTAGTGTATTTTATGTGTGGCCCAGTGAAGCCAAAGGTTGGTCACTCCTGATTTACACCTTGTCTGTCTCTGCCTTTGAGATACAACCAGAGTTCAGTAGTTACCACAGAGAACACATAGCCCTTTACAGAAAAAAATCTGCTGACCTCTTCTAATCTGTATGTAGCAAATCATATGTCAAGTGCAGAATGGAGTTCTAGAGATGAAGATTTCAGTGAAAAATTAACTAAGATGTGTGCAGCACGGGGTGGGGAACCACACCAAGTTGGTATAGGAATTCTAGGAATTCAAATTTGTCAAGGGATTTTTTTCTTACATGAGAGGATCTTGTGTGATGTTTAGAAATTTCAGTTGTTTCAGAATATGAATTCTGGAGATAAATGGAGGTGTACTGGGGAAAACCTTTGTCACAGTTAGTCACCACATCAATGTGTCTTGTAAACTGGAAAGATGCATCCAGAAACTGACTTAACGTCTATTCAAAAGATACAGAGTAGATAACAGCTTAAAAGTTGCTCCCTATAGTGGGCTAAATGGTATCCCCCCCAAACTCATGTCCACCCAGAACTTCAGACTATAATCTCATTTGGAAAAAGGGTCTCTACATATCTAATTAAGGTAAAGACCAAGATAAAATCATTCTGGGTTAGGGTGGGCCCTAAATCCAACGATGACCCTTTTATAAAACAGGAAAGAACATGAAGATACACAGAAGAAGGCCATGTGAAGACAGAGGCAGAGATGGGCATGATGCTGCCAGAAGCCAAAGAATCTTAGTAGGCAAAGGCGGCTTCCCTCCAGAATCTTCAGAGGAAGTGTGGCCCTGCTGACACCTTGATTTCTGATGTCTGGCCTCCAGAACTGAGGGGAAATACATTTCTGTAGTCTTCAGCCACCCAGTTTGTGGTGATTTGCTATGGCAGCCCTAGTAAATGAATGTAATCTCTTTTCAAGTTCCCATCAACCTCTAACTTCTCTGACTTTTCTCAAAGGCAAAGACCATCTCCTTCAATGTCTTCTAGAAAGTCGGACTCTCCTAGAGTGCTAGTGTTGCTGAAAGAATAACTCAACAACATTAGTGCCATTTTCTTGAAAAGTTAAAACAAGGATAATGGTATATTCTTAAACGCAAAGCTTTTAACTATAGATCTGCATGCAGTTGTAAGAAACAATGCAGAGATCTGGTGTGGTCCTTCTTCCAAGTTTCCCCTGACATTTTGCACCGCTATGGTACAATATCACAGCCGGGAGAGTGGCACTGATACAGCCCAGTGATCTGACTCTGAGTCCTCCCCCCAGTTGTTGTGCTCACTGGGTGGGACAGGTACTTAGTTCTACCCACCACTAAAGATATACAACAATTTCACTACAAGGATTATAATGGTATTTTAATACCTGCAAAAAATGCTTTATCTGCTTCTTTATCTATAAATATTTACATGATGGCTGGTTCAAAGACAAAGCTTTGTAAAAGCCAAGGTGAGAAAGCATGTTGACTTGATCATTACAATAGAAGGCAAACATTTTGCAGACAGATTCTGAGGTAAGACGTGAGAAAGAAAATGTAGACGTTAATACAGAGCAGGCTCTTCCAACAGGACCCAGCTCTCATACCTTGTCCTTTTTATCTTGTCGGGCATACGGAAAGCATGGAATCACGGCGGTCACCCTGGATGACGATGCGATCTTGCAGGCATTGATCATGATCAGAAGCTCCATCAGGTTGTCATTGATCTCGCCACAGCCACTCTGGATGATATAGACATCTTCCCCTCTCACACTTTCGCCAATCTCAACGCTAGGAAGAGAGAAATGCCGTCCGTGAATGTGAAAGCCTATTTGTGTTGTGGGGGGTCCCCAGGACCACCCCCAGATTTGATGATTCAGCAGAACTCAGCATATAAACACAGCTGTATTGACAGCTATGATCAGTGACAGGATACAGGGCAAAGTGAGCAAAGGGCAAAGGAGCACGGGGCAAAATCCAGGGGAAACCAGGAAAAAGCTTCCCATCGGTGTCCTCAGGGGGTCCCCCAGCAATGAGCTGTGACAACACATGTGAAGTGCTTGCTGTTTACCTAGGAAGCTCATTAGAGACTCAGCACCTGGTGGGCTTACTGGAGGGCTGGCCATGTGCAGGCACCCTATGTCTGGCACGTACCAACACTCCAGACTTCCAGGAATTCAGCAATCTGCACGGTGCCCGTACAGTACAGCAGTGAGCCATCCCTATCAAATGGAGCTCCTAACCGAGCTTCCAGGCAAAAGCTAGTACCAAACTTACCAATCCCGTGAGGAAGCCGCCACAGAAGTGGATTCTCCAGCCCCAGTTAATTATCTCAGATGCTACTACATGAGGCAGAAAACAAGCCTTCCTTGCCGAACCCTGCCCAAACTGCAGATCTGAGAGTCAAATAAATAATTATTGCTGCAAACCATAAAATTCTGGGGTGATTTGTCATACAATGAGCGATAACCAGAATTTTGGTTCTTACAACATAGCTAACGACTCTGTGGGCAGGTTAACTGACGAGGCTAAATGTTACAACAGATGTTCAGACTCTATCATTAGTGCTGTCCCAGTACATCAGCATGGAATGTCAGTGATCTGTAGTAAAGCTGGGCCAGACATCTCTCTCAGATCTGAAATGATTAGAGGTGATAAGTTAAAACCCGGAGGCTCTGTGTCTGATTGGGTAGAGGCTTTGAAAATGGGGATGGGCAGAGAGATGACCAGGAAACAGGGAACCAGATTTCCAGTCCCAGCTCAGTAGGAGATTCAGGGAGATGCCCCTTACATGCGTTGAGTCAGTTCTCTCACCCTTTTGCTCTTGTTTCTGGTCTCTGGGCGCACACAGTAAAAAACTGGATCACTGGCACAGTGCCTGGTACAGGGCTGTTGGTAAAAATCAAACCCTGATCCAACACCAAGTTTGTCCAACCCACAGCCCGCAGGCCACATGTGGCCCAGGACAGCGTGGAATGCGGCCAAATACAAATTTGTAACCCTTCTTAAAAACATCATGAGATTTTTTTTTTTTTTATCTCATCAGCTATTGTCAGTGTATTTTATGTGTGGCTCAGGAAGGCCAAAAGGTTGGACACCGCTGAAATACAGTTCATTGGAAAGAGAAAAGTCAAGAAGTTAACCTTTTAGAGTATAGATATTAAAAACATAAAACATATCAATATAAGCAGTTCTGAGACTTCACATAGAGTGGTTTTGGGGACTTCATGAATTCTAATTACCAAGTTATAAAATACTCAAAACCAAATAAAATTGAGTCTGTTTTAATATTCCAATGAGTGAGTTTCACCCAACAGTACACAGTACTTCCAGCAGCAATCCAACACTGGCTTCACAATAGACCTCGGATGTCCATTAACCATATTCTTTAGCAGCAAGGAATTGGGAAGCGCTGAGATAACGTGGAAGGGCAATATATTGCTTTCAGAATCCACTACATCCAGAAATTTCTCCTTTACTTATATGATGACAGCTCCTTAATAACAACTATAATCCCATCCATGTCGTGTTCTTAAAGCTACTGAAACTTGAATAGGACTGGCAAAACATTGCAACATTCACACCTAGCTACCCTAACTTTCTCCAGAGCCCTTGAAATGTCCCTGGACGTATCTTCAGCTCTGTAAAGGGGAAGTCTTCAGCCTAAGGAGTCCCAGCAGTAACACCACCAGGTACTCAGTCAGAAATGTTTCTTCACTTATATTATCCTCAGGGCCCTGTAATTGTAATTCCCCCACCTGGAAGATGGAAGGCCCAGCTCCTAAAAAGCTAACAAATACCCTTTTCCCCATATGTATTAACATGCAACACCTCAGTATCAAAAAGGATTTTGCCTAACTCAAGGTCATCAAGACTTTCTCCCGTGCTTTCACCTAGAAAGTTTTAGTAGTAGGTTTTACATTTAGCTTTATGATCCATTTCAAGTTAATTTTTGAAATGGTGGGAAGCAGGGATGAAGGGTCTTTTTCTTTCTTTCTTTTTTTTTTGGCAGCCAGCACCACTTGTTTCAGCCCTACTTGTTGAAAACGTTGAAGTGCATCTTGGGCAAAGATATAAAAATGATCAGTAACCTAGTACAGGGCTAGACTAGACATTTAAGGGACAGGTGGAAAAATGAGACCATCTTGAAATAAGTCCGTGAGCTTTGAGGGCTCAGGCAGGTGGAAAAAGGGGCCCTCACTGAGAAGAGGCCATCACTTCTCATGCCGGAGACACGGGTGGCACTTCCACTCCAGCCGTGGCCTGGCCGCGGGACAGGGAAGAGTCCCTACTATGAAAGAGAATAAAACCCAATCTTTGAGGCAGAAAAATGAGAGGAAGCGCAGCACGTGCGCCTCGGAGTTCCCACGCTCTTTAAACCCTTGGCACACAACCGCATCTTTTGGTTCACCCCGACGTTTACATCCTGGCTGCTCAGGAGTCACCGCTAAGCGTCCACCCTGCTGCTCCCTAGCCCATGGCCCTCCCGTTGGAGGAGGGCAAAGAAGAGTTTTAAAAGGACCGCAGGCGTGGGTGGAAGCTTCCAGAGCAACGCGCGCTCTGAAATAAGCCCGTCAGGGACGCGAAACCCGGGCGGGCACCAGCAGGCGGCCCTCCTCCAGGGCCGGGCACTGAGGCCGTTCCCGCCGGCTGTGCCCACCGCGCCCCAAGGCGCTGTGAGCGGCTCCAGGTCGCCCTTCCGGGCTGGGGCCAACCTCCTTGGCTTCCTGGGGCGCAGCAGCGGCAGGGAGGAGGCCGCGTCACGGTCGGCCCGCCCCGGAAGGGGGAGCACCAACCTCACCCCGGCCCCGCAGCAGCGCGCCCCGTGCCCCGAGGCCCCCACCTGGTCTCCTGGTTGCTGAACTTCTTGGTGATCACCTTGCCCAGCTCCAGGCCCAGCCGATCGGCCACGCGCTGGGACAAGTCCTGGTGCGAGCTGCCGCTGAAGAGCACGATGTTAGGCATCTCGGGGCTCCGAGGGGTGCGCGACGGCGGCGACGGAGTCGGTGGTGGCACTGGAGACTGCAGCTGGGGCGGGAAAGTGCGGCTGCCGGTCGGAGGGAGGAGCGGAGCCAGTAGAAACCTCGGGAGGCGGAGCTGCAGGGGCGGAGCTGCAGGGGGAGGGCTTGGGGAGGAGCGGGAAAGCGCGGTGACTGGACCCGGTGGTGGAGCCGAGGGAGGTGGGGAGGAGCTGCGTGGGCAGAGCAGAAGGGGAGTTGGAGAGGGTGAGTGAGCAGCACTGGAGGGAGAGAGGTAGAGGCTGCGGGTCAGGACCGACGGCTGCTTGGAGAACTTGGGTGGTCCTGAAGCACTGAGGTGGCTTATTAGCTCCTTGGGAAAATTCCAGGCCACAATCTTGACCTTTTGGTCCTGTCTGGTGGAGGAAGACCAATGAACCGGATTAACTGGGCACAGAGGGAGGGTGCAGGGACAGGCGATGGATGTGCCTTGTACCAGGAGCGATCCCTCAACCCAGAATACCTCCAAACTCATTGCAGACAAGTGGTGTCCAACTATAAGTGTCCGCAAACTGTGGCCCACGGCCAGATCCACAGCGTGGCCTCTGTGTCATAGACCTAAGCATTGTTTTCACATATGAACCGTTGCAGTCAACATAATAGCTACACTACCTTTGAACTCCAATTAAGAGAAATATCCCCCTCAAAAAGATCCCTTCCTCTCAGGTGTGTTCTTAAAAAAAAAAATTGTACTCAATTATAATTTGAATTTCATCATTAAAAATGTTTGTGAAAATTATTCTATCTTGTTATATAGGTACCTATATAATTTGCTATTCACTTTCCCTCTTGGCCCACAAAGACTTATCCAATCCCAAATCAAAATCTGCCAACATATTATACCTATTGTACATCTCAGTTGCTACTCTCCATATTTCAAGTGCTCCACAGCCTATGTGGCTAGTAGTAGCCACATTAGAGCGAGAAGCTCTAGAATAGTGGTCGCCAACCTCTTTGGCACCAAGGACCAGTTTCATGGTAGACATGGTTTAAGGATGTTTCAAGTGCCAGATGCAGCTTAATTGTCTCTTACCATTCACTTAGAGGGTTTTGATAAGAGTCTGCAAGTAATTGATTTATTACATTTGCTGCACAGTGAAACCTCCCTGCTCATGTTCATCTGTATTTGCAGCCACTCCCCAGCACTAGCATCACCGCCTCAGCTCCACCTCAGATCATCAGGCATTAGATTCTCATTAGAAGCAAAACCTAGATTCCTGAAATGTGCAGTTCATAGCAAGGTTTCAGCTCCTATGAGAGTCTAATGCTGCCACTGATCTGACAGGAGGTGGAGCTCAGGCGGTCATGTGAGAGATGGGGAGCAGCTGTAAATACAGATGAAACTTAGCTCACTTGTATGCCAATCACCTCCTGTTGTGTGGTGTAGTTCCTAACAGGCCAGGGGATTGGTACTGGTCTGTGGCCCAGGGGTTGGGGACCCTGCTCTAGAACACTGGTAACTAAGAGCAGTGCCAAGGCACTCTGATCCATTCATTCTGTTGTGTGTTTTTATTAGGAGTGTGACAAATAATTTACAGCTAATTATGAAATGTTAAAGTTTATAAAAATTTACTTTGAAATATAAGTTTAAGTGAATGCAAGCTTATTCTATTAGTAACATATTCACTCATAAATGAAGTACTTTTTCTGATTTTTATTTCTATATCCTTTCCTTTTACTTTCTATTGCTTAAAGGTATTTTTTAATAGAAGAGTATAGTGAACACCCATAAACCCATCACGTTCGACTTCACAGCTGTCAAAATTTTGCCATATTTGCTTCATCTATTTTTTCTACAGTATTTTAACTTACAGTCATCATACATTCAAGTCTAAGTTCTATAGTCTGTATCTATAAAAAGATAATGTTCTCATACCATATACAAAAATTAATTCAAAGTGGACCGAAGACCTAAATGTAAGAGTCAAAACTATAAAACTCTCAGAAGACAGCATAGGTATAAATTTTCATGACCTTGGCTTAGACAATGATTTCTTTAACATGACACCAAAAGCACAAGCAACAACAAGAAAAATTGGTAAACTGTACATCAATGTTCAAAACTGTTGTGCTTCAAAGGATACTATCAAGAAAGTGAAAAGATAACACAAAGCATGGCAGAAAATGTTTGTAATTCATGTACCTGATGAGGGACTTGCATGTAGGATGTATAAAAGCAATCACAATTCAATAGAATGGCAACCTAATTTAAAAATGGGCAAAGAAGCTGCACATGGATGTTTATAGCAGCTTTATTCATAATTGCCAAAGCTTGGAAGCACCCAACATATCCTTCAGTAGGTGATGGATAAACATATTGTGGTACATCAGAAAATAGAATATTTTTCTTTTTCCCTTTTTTTAAAGATTTACTTTTTATTGTTTTTGACAGAGAGAGATACAGAAGGGGGAGGGTCCAGAGCAGTCTTCATAGTTGTACATCATTAGTTTTCTACATAGTTTCATTCCACAGGTGGGTGTGGGGCCGCACAGGGAAGAAACCAACCAGGGGTCTCCTTCATGGGAGGTGCACACCCCCCACAAGCCGGGGCCCTCCCACAGGGGAAGTATGCCTGGGGTGGGAGCCAAATTCGGGGCCTCCCACATAGGAAGCTTGTGCCAGTGAGAACCAAACTGGGAGCACACCCCAGTTCAGCATTTGGGTCCACACAGGCCAGGATTCAATTCTCAGACCCGGGGCTGCAAGATGAGTGCTCAACCCACTGAGATATTCCGGTATCCCAGAATAATTTTTAATGCTAAAAAGAAATGAGCTATGGAGCCATGGAAGGACACACAAGAACCTCAAATGCATATAACTAAAGTGAAAGAAGCATAGTGTATGATTCCAACTATATGCAATACTGGAAAAAGCAAAACTGTGGAGACAATAAAAGGATACATGGTTGCCAGGGTTTGTGGAGAGGAAAGGATGAACAGGCAGAACACAGAGGATTTTAGGGCAGTGAAACTATTCTGTATGATAGTGTAGTGGTGTATTCATGTCATTATACATCTGTCCAAACCCACAGAATGTACAACACCAAGAGTGTGCCCTAATATAAACTATGGACTTTGGTGGATAATGACATGTTAATGTAGGTCCATCAATGGTAACAAATACACCATCTGGTACAGGATATTGTTAGTAGGGAAGGCTGTGTATGTGTAAAGACAGGGGGTATGTGAGAACACTTTTTACTTTCCACTCAATTTTGTTGAAAATCCAAAACTGCTTTAAAAAAATAATAATGTTCACTAAGAATACAAAGCAAAACAAAAAATTAGGCAAAGGATCTGACTAGATATTTCTCCAAAGAAGATACACAAATGGCAAACAAGCATATGAAGAAAGGCTCAGCATCATTAGCCTTCAGGGAAAGGCACATGAAAACCACAATGAGATACCACTTCACACCCAGTAGGATGGCTTGAATTCAAAAGGCAGATCATGACAAATGTTGGTGAGAATATAGAGAATTGGAATCTCTGTACACTGCTGGTGGGAATGTAAAATGGTACATTATTCAAATAGTTAAACATAAAATTAGCAGATGGCCGAGCAAGTCCACTTCTTGGTGTATAGCCAAAAGAACTGAAAATAGGTACTTAAACAGTTTACATGGATGTTCATAGCAGCACTGTTCACAGCAGCCAAGAGATGAAAACAACCCAGATGCCTATCAGCTGATGAATGGATAAACAAAACATGGTCTATTCATACAATGGGATATTATTCAGTCATAAAAAAGAATGAAGTTCTGATATATGCTACAACATGGATGAACCTTGAAAATAGTATGCTAAGTGAAAGCAGCTAGTTGCAAAGGACTACATACATATGGCATGATTGCATGTTCAGAATAGGCAATTCTATAGACAGAAAGTAAATTAAGGGTTGCCTAGGGCTGAGGGATGGGAGGGTGGAAGGAGTAGTGGGTGACAGCTAAGGGGTGTGGTGTTCCTTTGGGGGGTATTTAAAATATTCTAAAATTGATCATGGAGATAAAGACACAAGTCTGTGAATATACTGAAAGCCACTGAATTTTACACTTTAAATGAGTGAATTGAATGATATATCTCAATGAAAGCTATTTAGAAAAAGATAAGGGCATTTTTCTTTATGATTCTAATACCATGGTCACATCTAAAACAGTAACATGTCAGGGTCTCCTGCTATTATTGATATTGAGATCAATCACTGCTTTAAGGTGGTAATGGTCTGATTCCTCCATTATAACTGCTTTCTACCCTTACAAATGCTGATTTTCTAGTTCTCTCATCTCTGCCTGTGTTCAAATATTATCCAACTTTTCCAGGAAAGAGGAACACCCCTTCATCTTCTGGGGATACTTGGTTTCCCCCCAATAGGTTTCATTTTCTTCCTTTTAACCACCAGCTTTGAGAGTAGGAGTTTGGGGTGTCAGTGCCACCATTTGATACAAGTATCCAGGGATCTTGGAGACCTGGCAGATCCAAGGTCTAGGGCCGGAACAGAAAACATGAGCAAGGACATCTTGCCTCAGCTGTGTCAAAAATGAGGAGGAGGACATGCGGAGGACACAGCAGTCAGCTTAAAGCAGCTACTGCTTATCAAAAGGACAGTGTGAACGTCAGAAACTCATGGAATGATAATTGCCGGAAATGTACCAAATATATAAAAATCAGTGTGTCCATAATGATGCTCAATAAAATGAAAACCAGAACAAAATAGGAACAAAAAGTAAACTTCACTTGATCCACTGAAGATGGATATTTATCTCCTTTCTGTGAAAACTGGTCATTGAAGAGTAAATTTTCTTGAGAGGCAAGGTGGAGGTGGAATTGGTCGATTTCTTGGGTAATTACTTACAATCTGATGCTTCCCAGGGAAATGCCCCTTTCATGTGGGCTACATCAGTCAGTTCTGGAAATTAGATCAAAGATACAGACTCTGGGGACTTCAGTGAGCTTAAGAGCTGGATATGGCATGAATAATTCAAGCCCATGAGTCAAGGCAAGATAAGTGGCATAGAAATTCCCAGACAGGGTATAGATGAGAATGTGAGGAAAGATTATAACAGTGGAGCTAGATTTTCTTAAAGGGGACAGAGGTTCTGTGTAGTTGTGAGAAGGTGTAGTAATGTCCTGATGAGAGGAACAACAGTTAAGTGGAACTGAATTTCATTTTAGTGTGAGCCGAACTGAGAAAGTGCAGGGTCCAAATTACGTAAGAATCAGTAAGAGCAAAGTGGCTGCAAATCCCTTCTAGAATAAGGTAGCAATTGAGAGAAGGAATGATAATATTGTACATGCACGTAGCACTTACTACATGGTAGGCTCTCACAACAACCTTACGAGGTCAGTCTTGTTACTGTTATGCCCATTTCACAGGTACAGAAACTGAGGAACAGAGAGGTTAGTTAACTTGCCCAAGGTTACACAACTGCAGAATGGAGCCAGGCAGATTTTGCTACTGTATCTACTGCCTCTTACTTCACTCCATCATGTAAGTGGGAGCAGTTAAAGAAGGCTTTTCATTTTATATCAACGTGGTATATAAAAAGAGTGTTTCTTCTCTATGATAATGTTTCCTGCTTCTAAATAATCATACAATTTTGATAAAGATTATCCCACTCACCCAACATTTGCTGGAATGTTGTTGAAATACCTCCAAGAATGATCCTGGGCTTTCTTGTCATTGTTCTTTTCACAAGCTCTCCTTGCTGTCATCCAGGCCCATAACCAAATCCTGATGATTTATATGTTTATATCTCCAGCTCAGACCTTTCTCCAGAGGGCTAGATGTGAACACCCAACTCTACAACACGGGTTGGCACACTAAACGAAGGCCAAATTCTGTTCACAGTCTGTTTTGTAAGTGAAGTTTTACATATTCACACACCCATGCATTTACACCTTGTCTATGCCTGCTCTGTGTCACAGAGTTCAGGAGTTGTGGCAGAGATCGTGTGGCTTAAAAGCTGGGCCTCTCCAATGAGAAGTCTTTCTTTTTTCCAGCTTCATTGAGATATAATTGATATATAATGCTGTGTAAGTTTAAGGTGTAAAAAGTGTTGAACTGATACACATACATTGCAATATGATTACCGTCATATTAGCTAACACCTCTATCAATTTACGTAATTACCAAGTTCTTTTTTTGTGATGAGAACAGTTAAGATCTTCTCTCTTAGCAAATTTCAAGCATACAAGACAGTATTGTGAGCCATAACCACCAAGCTGTACATTAGCTCCCCAGAATTTGTTAATCTTATAACTGGAAGTTTGTACCCTTTGACCCACTTCTCCTACACGACCACCAGCTCCTGCTAACCACCATTCTACTTTCTGTTTCTCTGAGTTCGGCTTTTTTAGATTCCACATGTAAGTGAGATCACACAGTATTTATCTTTCTGTGTCTACCTTAATTCACTTAGCATATTGCCCTCAAGGTCCATTCAAGTTGTCCCAAACAGCAGGATTTCCTTCTCAGATGAATAATAGTCAATTGTATACACACACATCTTCTTTTTCCAGAAATAGAAGTGGGTGAGATTTGGCCTGAGCGATTTGCCAATTCCTAGTCTAGCACACTGCTTGGAAGATTTCTACATATTTTTTCCTTTTTCTTTCTTCCTCTCCCCTTTTCTTGAAATAAAGAGGACATGCAGGGAAGAATTTAAAAACGACAAATGCTTTCCAACCAATACTCTTTAGATTTGCATTTAGAAAGGGTACAATACATGGTTACATGAAAATGCAATTACAATGAAATGACGTGATTAATGTAGACAGCAGCCAAAAGTACCTTTGTCATTTGACATCTTCCTAAATATCTACTTCTCTCTATGCTATGCAGACACAGCCACTTTGATAAATACTCCAGTGACAAAATAGACATTAGTATCAAGTGAGCCCTAGAAATGTCTTAGAGTGCTGAGAAATAATTCAACAAAGCCCATCTTTCTGACTATTGTATAACGGATGCACTTGCATGCGTGCACACCCCTAATCTTTCCAGTCCACCATTGGCTTTTTGTCCCTCTGGATTCTGAATTGTACTATCCTTTTCTTCTTTCCCCAGAATACTGGGACACTTTTCCTTGGAGGAATTGGTAGTGAACCAGAGACTAGCACCCAATTTAGCAGTGCATGTGCAATTAGTTGTGGTTGTTTGATTCTGGTATCTTAGTCCTTTAGGCCACCATTCTCTTTTCCCACCACCATTCAAGTCATTAGGGCTGTGATGTGAACATAATTTCTCTTCATTCTTCATGTTAAAGACTTTTTGCTCCTTGGGCTCAGAGGTACCAGTTAAAGAGATACAAACATTTATGGCACCTAACTAACTTAGTGAACGTCATGGGGAATTGTTGAAATCAATATTTTCTTGTTTATTAAAATATATTTACTTTAAAAAATAGTGTTTATTTTTTAAAAAGATAAAATAAATAATTTTTGAAAACTTTTTCTCCAAAATAGAACTCTAAAGGAAGTTAGAGTTCAGCATGTACTTTTAGGTTTATTATATGAGGGCTGTCTGGAAAAAAAATCCAGCCATTGTCAATATAACTAAAGTATCCACACAAGGCTGGATACTTTCCAGACAGCCCTTGTATATAAAAATCTGGTTTACAAACAGTTTTTTTCCCCCACAAAGACATGATCATTTTCTTGAATGCCAAGTTGTGACAACTGGCTACATATCAGTTCTCAAAACATGATGTACTTTTCTTGATCTTTAAAAGAAGAATAATGTGATCTTATTACAGGCTGGAAAAGGCCTCAGCTCAAGTGTCTTTAGGGAAAAAGTCACACTTTGTAAATTATTAACTCCACTGGCACTCCTTCAAGGTTACTCTATCCTGGGTAAGGGAAGAACTATACCAAGCCACTGTCAGGAATTTTAGCTCAAACACACCGCTCTGCTTTAAATCAAGTCAAGAAGATGCCTTTAATAAACACACTTATTGTGTAAAATACAAATCATTAAACACAAATCATATCAGTTTAATATAGATAAAGGCTGCTCATTAATTCATTCATTAATGGGAACTGTGTAAGGGAACATGAGTCCCTCCTATGGGCCACTCTCTGTCTCATAGTCACGTTTAGTTCTCAAAGTCACTGGTGGCTCTGGCTCTAATAGCACATGAGAAAACGAGGCTCAGAGAAACTTAGTAAGGCACTCATGTTAGTGGTGGGTGAGGATTTGAACTCTCCTGTGTTTTCTGTTTAGATGTTTGATTCTTTTATTTTTATGTTGAAACACAGAAGATAATTGTTCACTCTTCAATACTGGATAGGGTGAGCTGTCCTTTGGGAACCAGTAGGAATCAAGATATCTGATGGCAGTCCATCAGTGAAATAAATACATTTTACAACTTCAATGGGAATATAAAAATCAATATATGTATGTAAAAGTATAAATGTACTCATTTTTTTTTTTTTTTTTTTTTTTTTTTTTTTTTTTTTTTTTTTTTTTTTTTTTTTTTTTTTTTTTTTTTTT